>JACATO010001768.1:0-86900 GCA_018389105.1 Nautilus pompilius | reverse complement strand
GTGTTAATTTGGGGTTTTGGTTCCGTGGTGTTAAATCGGCGATGTTTTTCTTGGGGTTCTGGTGGATCGGTGGCCGTTGTTTCGGCTTGAGTTGGGGGTGGTTGGTTGGGGATTAAATTTTAAACGAGTAACGGGTGTTGTTGGGTTTTCAAATTTTCTAGCCGTGGGTTGGAAACGGTGGGTTCGATAGGAACTGAGTCGGGTTTGTTGATGGTGGGGTTTGTCTGGATTACCGTTTGTTTGTGGTGGGGGTGGGTTTGGGATTTTCGGAATTAGTTTTTGCCATCGGGGTGAGGGGGGGTTGCTTCTCTCTCTCTGGGGTCTTTCTGGTGTTTTTTTGGTTGTGGTTTGCTGGGTTGGGTTTTTGTTGTTTTTTTTTTGGTTTTTTGGAAACAAAAATATTTTTTGGGTGTTTGTAATGTGTAATGTGTGGTGTGTGGGTTTTTTTTCAGTTTGGTGTTTTTTGGTGTGGTTTGTTGTTGTTTTTTCCTTGTGGTTGGTTTGGGGTGTTGTGAGGTTTGTTGATTTTGGTTTTGGTGTTGGTTTTGAGAGGAGTTTTTGGGTGTTTGGGTTGAGGCTAGTAACAGTCAAAGTTTAGAAGTAAAAAAGAAAAATGTAAGATAATCATTTCTATCCACTTTCCATGAGGTCTTAATCTGGTGCTCTCGGGCTTTCTCCAATATCCTGACGATAAATAAAGGGAAGTAACTGTGGCGAATACATTCGTCGTTTAATATTTAGTCCTTTGATCAAAGAGAAATGATATTGGGGTTGTGTTTCCTTTTTAGTAAATGTATATTACCCACTTTTAAAAGGGGCAACAGCGAATAAAACACTAAAAAAAAGTGTGTATACAAGAAGGAAAAAGAAAATACCCATTCACCAAAATCTTCGTGTAAGTGTAAATCTAGATAGCTGGTAAAGGGAAGTAATTGGTGTAATTACTATTTTGACCAAAGGCTCCTACAGGATTTCTAGACTTCGGGGAAATTGCTTAAATGCATTGATGTCTGGTAAGTTCGTGATAAAAACAGATAGTTCTTTTAGAATATGTTAAACTTAGCAGTTGCCAGTCGTTCACTGTTCACAAGTAGACTGGGTGGAAGAATTGTCATTCATTTTCTTTGGATATTTAGTACACGCAGTCTGGTGACCTTAAATGTCGATACGCCGGTGAAATGATTCCTGGGAAAAGCCCCGTTCTATAAAAGTTTGGAAAAACTTTTTTTTTTTTTAACCTTTATAATAAAATGCCGGATTCCACCCTGACGTTTAGCCGAAATCGTGTTGTATGTAGGCCGGAGGCAATGACATATCGCCAGAGATCCCGACATTTCTCGTGGATTTTTGTGGCCAGTCTCTGCCCAAGAAAGTCCGACACCATCTCCAATGACTTCCCTGAAGGGGGGTTTGTAACACCTTAAAATAAATCCACTTCTGTCCATTAGGCATGAAAGAGCATCGAACGTTCTGGTCAGAGGAGCAAGACGTTCAAGCATCGGTGGTGAGTAGTTCAGGCCTCGGCAATCGGTGTACGCGTGAAGAATACCTAACGGGCACTCCACACACACACACACACACACACACACACCCCAATGTCTTGAGCCAGCGGTCGAGAGTGTCATGGTGTGGGTCGCAATCTAGCACGGCGGGAAGACAGAACTGGTAGTGGTGCTTGTACGAAGGGCGTCTCAGTTCTGCCGGGTAGGGCGTCATTGCACGAGCATATTCTGCCATTCCACCAACAACGGATAGTGAGACTCGGTGCCCGCATTCCTTAGGAGGATAGCGTCCTCGCTGCACGTTACGCCTCTCCCGTGGCCACAGTCTGGAAGAGGGATCAGGGCATTCGGTTTCTTCCCCGGGTAGCCCAAAGTCTGGAGCCGACACCCACACCCCTCCCCTGGTGTCGAAAATCTGCCGCTCGTGTGTGGCGCGGTCAATGATGATCAGGTCGAGGGAAGACACGGAAGCTACAAACAATTTCCAGACGAGAAAGAAGAAGAAAAAAAAATCAAAAACAACAACAAAGAAAATGCGGAGATTCTGTAGAAGACCAAAGGCAGGATCGAAACCTTGAACGGAAACGGAGTCTTGTCTGACTTTAAGCTATCCGTTTTTCTTCTCCGTTTCTCGTTTTCTATCGAAGTCGTGGCACGTGAAAAAACAGCGGCAGGGTGGTGGTGGTGGTGGTGGGGGGGGGGGTGTTTTTGTTGTTGTTGTTGTTTTGCCGGACGTATTTGTCTGAAATTCCATCCGTGGTAAATCCGAGAAGCCGCCATGTTTATGTCGGACGGACCTTTAACCAGCGGGCGGAAGTTAAACCTAAGAACTCCGCAGTTAATGGTTATTTTACAAAATTAATAATAATAATAATAATTTGCGAAAAATATTACTGGTGCCCTTCAAAAGACTGTAATCTCTACCACCATTTTCCCATATTTTTTTTCCTTCCTTTCTCTACCCTGTAGTAAAATAAAATAAAAAGTGGAAGGGACGTTTTCCGGCTCACAGACGACGGTCGGGGCCAAGCAGTTCGCGCGTGACACTGGCCAGGCCCTCGTACGCTAACGAAGAAACGCCAATATCTGCCTCGCTTGTATAAACGGTTCGCATCATTCCACAAGTCCCTGGACACACGTATAAACAGAACCTTATCTGTTCACCGTAAGTGCTCTCCATCTTCTATCAAGGCCACCCTCCTCCTCCCACATTCCTTTTTACTGACCTAAGGAACCTTCTAGATTAATAATAATAATAATAATAATAATAATAATAATAATAATAATAATAATAATAATTTTTTTTTAATTCTCAAATTATTTAGAAAGAAATATTATTAATTGATAATTAAATAATAGTCTTTCCAACCCCTCGTCTCCCCTTTTCCCCTTCTTTTCCGTCCGAACCCTTCAAGGAAAATCTAGTTTCATCAACACTTTAGAAGACATTTAATGAAAATCTAACTGACTCATGTCGGCTAATATTAAAACAGTGGCTTTAATTAAAGCCAATTCACCGGGAATTTAGAATAATTCGAGTAGTAGCACAAAGGACGGATACAGAGGGGGGAGGGAGAAGCAAGACTAGATGAAACCAAAAGTCAGTTCTGAAAATAAAAGGGGTTCAGACCTTACGTTTGTCTCAGATTCCTTCATGGCATCCGGGTCCAGAGGAAACATTTTTTGTTTTATATTTGAGTTTTAGTTACTTAAAACGGGGCAGGAAGACAGACACCCTGCCACTCGTTGCCGCTGCCAAGAACATTTGCTGACAATTTCTCATGTTTATTTACAATTCTGTTGCCAAAGATAAATTTTTCTCAACTTCGTGTTGCGGTGATGCTTTAGCCATCCTGTGGCATCAGTTGCTGTAAATAAGGGAGAAAAAAATATTTGTCGCTGTGTACAATAAGCAAGAAAGCTGATGCAATATTTCTGGAGCATTTATGGAATTTCTACAACCAGCCACTGAGATGCAGCGTGGACTTTACGGAACATTCCCCATCTTAAGCCACTCAGATTTCATAAAAAGAACAAAACCTACGCCAGGAATCGATGCCAGTAAGCATTGAAAAGCACCATATCCTTTCTCGATAAAAAGGAGGAAACGATTAGCTGACAGTCGACAGAGGCTTCCCCGCTGAGATGTGATGTCACGTCTTTCTTATTGGAAATCGCTTACGCCTGGCAAATTCGGCACAGGCATTAACTATTACACGGCTGTCGGTAGTTGTTTACACGGACGGCTTACTGTGACCGGGTAATACGCTTGAGAATGTACCGCGTGCCCGATGACGTCCCTTCAATGGCTGACGGTGCTCGTTCTAGCTTAATTATCAATCCGACCGGGAAGGAATTGTTTAGGCTATTCAAACCGCGTGAATGACGGAAAACTGTTTCGAGCATCAGCAATAAATAACTAAATGAAGTGTGTAAACACTCGGACTTGGGCATGAGGACAAAACCGGAAGGGGGAGTATTGGAGTGAAATAAATTACAGTGGAATCAGGGGTTTGTTTGACGAGGAGGTTGTGCATCTCATACCGTAGTCTGAACGAGGGTGCGTTTCGAAATGTCGTATCTTATTTATTCGGACACTGGTTCGGTAGAAATGGTTTCCCTTTTCGTTACATTCATTTTCCTCGTCCCAGCTTAATATGACGCCGACCCACACTTCGCACGACCAGCTTCGACAAGGTTCCGGGGCCTTTCGTTCGTTCCGAGTCGCTTTAGGGCCGTTGTCCTGCTGAAATAGGGACCCTAGGAGCAGATGGTGCGCCCTTCTATGATCTTCCGACTTTACTGGCACTCACAGCTCACCGCAGGTGCTCGCTCCGCCTACTGGACAGAACCCCAACCTTAACCCCCCATATTCCTTCCCGCAATCCCCCGACCTCGACTTGTCTGCAAAGCTTCTTGAAAACTTAGCATCTTCCGTAACGTTTCGGCTACCGACTCCCTCCACGGCTAGGGTCGTACGTAACACGCCTCCTTTCCGTGCCATCCCGTTCTTTGTTTATTCTGGATTATTCCGGATTTGAACCCTCGATTGGTGCTTCTGCGATCCGATTGGTTGGGCAGCTGGTTTGATCCTTGACCGCCGGAACAAATAGCGCGCGTGTGGAACAGCTCTGAGCAGTAAACCATCTTTGCTGGTTAACATACACTCACTGAAAAAGATCTCTGCTACTACTTTCTTCTTATTTGAAAAGCCTCTCAGTGGGACGGCCATTAACGACTCCGGGCCGAATCTATTTTCCCCTTTTAAAATTTTAATATATAAATACTTTCTCTCACAATTTCAGTCTCCAAGCAGCCGCGAGTGGAGCGCCTCCACAAGCAGACGATGATGTAGACAAGTTCATTAAAATAAAAGCGGTCCTAGGATGAACTCGAGAACATCGTTCGCTTCTTTGACTGTAGAGGGTCAGATCGGGCTGGGATAAACTTGTAATCTTTTATCTTACGAGCGGTTCACTTCCGGCTGGGGCTCGTTAAAATTCCCCCTCCTTCCTGTTCAGAATGAGCATGCTCACACACACACACGGGGGGGGATTTAGATTTAATTCTTTTTGATAAAGTTTACTTTCACTTTCTCAGCTCGCTGATTGCTTCGTCTATCTTTTCTCGTTACGCCCGATGAATGAACGAAAGTAGGGGAGGGTTTCACCTCTCGCCCGAGCACTCGCGGGAAATCGCTAGTCTAATTACCGCTGTCGTCTGCAACGGAAACTTTATCGAGCAAGAACTCAAAATCAAAGCCCGGACGATACAGTAGCCGGTCGTCCTGCCCGCCATACAAAAGAACGCGGAGAATTAGTTCGGGGGGTTCTCCCTGTTACACATGCTCACACCTAATTTCCTTTGGTTTGTTCGTCTGCATCCGATCGATCTGAACGCCGCGGTAAGGAGGGAGAGGGAGGGGGGGCAACGGCGGATCGCCTGGTCCTCGGCCGGTCGGGGCGTTGATCGCCATTCCTCCCTCCTCCGAGAGAGAGCAGCGGTCCGCGCCCTCTCGCGGGCCGGGCTGTTGCGCGGGATATCGTTGCTCATCAATTGTTTGAATTACTTGTTGAAGCCGGGGCGGCCAATGGGTCGCCGGCGACGGGGATCGGGCGACCAGAACAAACGGGTCCGCAGTAATCACTTCCCCGGGGCCCCTCGGTTTTAATCTGCGTTAAAAACGCTTTTATGAACACGACGACGTGCGTCTGGGAGGAGGAGGGGGGGGAGGGAACTCGCCGCTCCGATCCGCTCCGCCGTCCAATCGCGCCAATCCGGAATTTCTATTGCTCGCGTTTCGTTTCGGTGGTCTGTCGATTTCTTTCTTTTTTATATCCCTCGCCCGCCCCCTTCTCTCTTGAATAGACCGGTGTTTGTGGTGTGGGGCGCTTTCACGTTGAATTGACTCTCAATAACCTTGTTTGCTGCATTTAACCAATTTGTTTTCCTCTGTTTAACGTGAAAGCAAATCAAGTTTATTTAACTGAAGCTCGTCCAGCCGACCCATTCCGCATCAGTCATTACCATTTGCAGTCGCTTGTGTGCGGGCTTTTGTTGCAAATGTCCTGTGAGCATCGTCGACGACTTCTCAAAGGCGGTGGCAATTTCTTGTCCCCGCTAATTGAATTCCCTCCCGCAGAATTCCTTCCTAATTGTGTTGCCAAAACTCTTTGGCATTAACAAAAGAGAGAGAGAGAGGGATGATGATGATGTCAATACAGAGAGATATGGCGTTAGTACAGGGAGAGGGAGAGAGATGATGATGATGTCAATACAGAAAGATATGACGTCAGTATAGGGAGAGATTATGATGGTGTCAATACAGAGAGATATGACGTCAGTAGAGGGAGAGATGATGATGGTGTCAATACAGAGAGATATGACGTCAGTAGAGGGAGAGATGATGATGATGATGTCAATACAGAGAGATATGACGTCAGTAGAGGGAGAGATGATGATGGTGTCAATACAGAGGTATGACGTCAGTAGAGGGAGAGATGATGATGATGTCAATACAGAGAGATATGACGTCAGTAGAGGGAGAGATGATGATGATGTCAATACAGAGAGATATGACGTCAGTAGAGGGAGAGATGATGATGATGTCAATACAGAGAGATATGACGTCAGTAGGGGGAGAGATGATGATGATGTCAATACAGAGAGATATGACGTCAGTAGGGGGAGAGATGATGATGTCAATACAGAGAGATATGACGTCAGTAGAGGGAAAGATTATGATGGTGTCAATACAGAGAGATATGACGTCAGTAGAGGGAGAGATGATGATGGTGTCAATACAGAGAGATATGACGTCAGTAGAGGGAGAGAGGATGATGATGATGTCAATACAGAGAGATATGACGTCAGTAGAGGGAGAGATGATGATGGTGTCAATACAGAGAGATATGACGTCAGTAGAGAGAGAGATGATGATGATGTCAATACAGAGAGATATGACGTCAGTAGAGGGAGAGATGATGATGATGTCAATAAGAGAGATATGACGTCAGTAGGGGGAGAGAGAGAGAGATGGGTGGTACGAGGTGGATATTATGTTATTTTTTTAACAGTTTGCTGTTCGCGTAAAATTAATCGAAGAGCGTTGAGAGTGGTATTATACTTAATATTTATATATTTAGTATGAAGTGACACCAGTGATAAAACGGTTGCATGGCAGATTGTGATGGCTGAATTACCAGAGCGTCTGTGAAATATTTTAAATTTAACTTTTACACGAACTTGTCGCTGTTTCGCTTACAAATAGAGATATTAATATCATATTGATACACACCGTAAACAGTTCTGGAAAGACTTGTATGCAATTGAAAGAGTATATCGCTCTTCATCTTCTCTTCATCTTTCTCCTCATCTCTCTCTCCATGATCAGATGACGGTGCTCGCCGAGTTCCCCGAAGTCAGAAGACTTAAATAATCTGATTAACCGACACTTCATCTATTCTTCCAACATCCGCCATTATCTGACCGCAAAGCTCAGACTAAGTTTCTTCATCCGCTTCTGTGATGTGCGCCCTCGTGTGAACCTGCCTATCCGAAGCTCCTTGTCTCTCGCTTTCTCTGCTGATAACTCTCATCTGTTCTTCTGCTTCTAGGAATTTCCCCCTTCGGCTTCTTCCTTTAATATGTACCCCAAGCAAGCGCTCGACCTAAATCTATACTGTTTTCAGTTCTTGTAACATGTCCCAAACACCTGAATTGATCTCGACGTCGTCTGTCTTTACTCTTTTAATATTTTCCTTGTTAACAAATAAAAGAACAATAGGAGATTCCGCTGTACAAATTTTAAAATATTAAAAACTTCTAGAATCCTTTTAAAGAACGTGGTAAAGTAGGCACGGATTTTATTTAGTAAATATTCATCTTATTTCCACCATTACGGATAGTGTTGCTATCAAAAAGTCTATTTAGTGAAGCTAGCTTTTCAAAGATGAACTCCAGTTTCTGTTGCTTTGAGAGGTTTAGGACCGCGGTTTTTCTCATCGATTTCCATAACGTCACCAGACAACAACAACAACAGCAGCAGCAGTAGTCACATCCTTTGTTTTAAGCTGTCATTTGCTCTGTAAGGTTGCCATTAGTTGGTTAGATTTGAGTCGATTGTAAAGTATCTTGTGATTGGCCGGTCAGATATAATTTTTGGACTGATGACGTTGCTGTCAGGTGACCGTGGGGTTTCCTTTAGATTTGAGTCGATTGTAAAGTATCTTGTGATTGGCCGGTCAGATATATTTTTGGACTGATGACGTTGCTGTCAGGTGACCGTGGGGTTTCCTTTAGATTTGAATCGATTGTAAAGTATCTTGTGATTGACCGGTCAGATATATTTTTGGACTGATGACGTTGCTGTCAGGTGACCGTGGGGTTTCCTTTAGATTTGAGTCGATTGTAAAGTATCTTGTGATTGGCCGGTCAGATATATTTTTGGACTGATGACGTTGCTGTCAGGTGACCGTGGGGTTTCCTTTAGATTTGAGTCGATTGTAAAGTATCTTGTGATTGGCCGGTCAGATATATTTTTGGACTGATGACGTTGCTGTCAGGTGACCGTGGGGTTTTCTTTAGATTTGAGTCGATTGTAAAGTATCTTGTGACTGACCGGTCAGATATATTTTTGGACTGATGACGTTGCTGTCAGGTGACCGTGGGGTTTCCTTTAGATTTGAATCGATTGTAAAGTATCTTGTGATTGGCCGGTCAGATATATTTTTGGACTGATGACGTTGCTGTCAGGTGACCATGGGTTTCATGGTTTCCGTATGATCAGTTCCGTCACAAGGTCAAAAAGGTCATATGAGGCTATATTAAATAAAATAAAAGAAGTCCCCCCCCCAAAAAAAATAAAAGTATACGGTAAGGTTTCTTTATAGAAACACAGATAGGGATGAAAATATTGATTTGTTAAAACTTATTACATTTTTATTCACAGTTGATTTGTAATAATACTTAAAAAAATAACTTTGGTTGAAGCATCAAAAATAGAACGTTGCTTTACGTACAGAAGCGCTCTTAATAAGTACAGACAATTTCCTTTATAACTAATTAATTTTTGTGCCATTAATCTCCTGCTTCACCGATTTCAAGCAGTCGGTCTAAATAACTGCCGCTTTTCAAACATTAACAGCAACACTAGGATTTTCTTACGAAGGAACACGAAAACCTCTTTTATGCACGTGACAGTTGTGTAAGATTGTGGGTGATCGCGCAACCTCTCGCCTCGGTCCTCCTCCTCCCTTCTCAAAACCACAAAAAAAGAAAGATGGCAGCCTTCAGAGAACTGACAGGAGAATATTTGGCAATTAATAACTTCATTATCAAAGCCGAACCATAAATGGTAGTGATCTATTTTTAAAACTGTCGCTTGTGTCAACTTTAATTAATTAGTCAGAAATTGGGTTGCTGTGTGGTATGAACAACAAAGGAAAACATTATCAGGTGGAATAGTTTACTATAAAGTAAATTCTGCGCCCTCAATCATTCGCTGAACAAACATTTACAATCCCTGACAAGCAGTTTGCTAAAAGCAGTAAAACATTGTGGAATAAACTCATCTTAACTCTTTCCCCCCCATAATAACTACACTGGCTTCTAAAAGTTACACAACAAATAGAAAAACAAAAATATTTTCAAGATGGCTAAAGCTGTACACTTCAGACGTTCAAGACAAACTCATCCATCTTCATGCAATACAACTTTAATCAAGGAGATATGTAAATTAGCTATGGCGTACAGAATGGGGGAGGGGAATGATTTATGTTCCTACCAGTTCTGGCTCTGCTGGGATGTTTGTTTTGAAGGGCAACATTACAAATGAGCACCCACAGTCGTTTGGCAGATTCTCTAAGATTGAGATCTATCGGTAGGATAGAGGTCAGACAGTCACAGACCCGGCTAACGGAATGGTCAGATACGAACAGATGTGGAAGAAGGGATTGGCTATGGAGACAATTTCAAGTGTTTGGTTAGTTCGGAGACCGGTTCAAGGCGGACCACTGGTCGCAACTTCAGCAGCAGGTCCGTCCCCCCTCCAACGTCACTTTCGGCTCAGCTGTCGTAAACATGTCGCTAGGACACCGCCGACTCGAGTCATGTCGTTTTTGATATAGTCAAGATCTAGTCTTCAGCGTGACTCAGGGCGTGCACTCATCCGAAGGGAACGTGAAGCGTGCAGCCAGCCGACGAACACCGTGGAAAGGGATCGCTTCGACGAGGGAAGGTGTGATGGTCTGGGCAGGAAGTGTTTCCGGAAGGCGCCCCGACTGCGTTGAGATACAGAGACAGGATTTTGATTATCAGACCATACGGATCTGCGATTAAAGATAACTTCCTTGTAATAGGAGAGATAACGCTCGCTCATATAGGGAACGAGTAATCGACCAGCATGTTCTAAAAACACACGCATTACCCATACGATAGGCCCAGCACGTTCTGCCGAGCTACTGCCTATTTTGGATGCTCTCGGATGATGTTATTGCCTCCCTCCTTAACCACTCGCAGAACTGCAAACCTCTCTAATAACACATGAACTCTACTGGCCACTGCTCTTGTCGATGGGGATTATAAGAACCAGCGTACAAAGCCGCTGTATTACCCACCTCCTATTGGCCACCTCTAATTTATTTGTGTTTGCATCCTTTCTGCTAGAATTCCCCTTTCTTTCCTAAACTTGGTTCTGCTTGTTTCCCTTTGCACCCCTAAAATTTATTCGTATTCCACTTCCTAAATACAAGTTTATGATGCATAAGGAGAAGGGCGAATCAGAATTTCGTTACCCTGAAAATCTTTGTCTGCTTGTTGTGCTTAATTGTCGGTAAACCAGTTCATCACTAATGAAATAGCTACTAGCGACCCGAGCCGTTTTCCCAGACCTCAGTATTTTAATATGGCGAACCGGATATGACGTCATCTCACCATTACGTCCACCACAGAATACTGGCCGATACACACCTTACATACATACATACTACTACTACAGTCGTTCTTTTGACTGAATAGTTTTCTTTTTAATTAGAAATACAGATTTATCGGGAAATGATTGTAATCTCATTACGTCCCGGGCATGTTTTAGGACGTGTAAATAATAATAAAAAAAAAACGTGTACAAGGTTCATTAACTAATTCTACTCTGTCTGTTTAAAGAGACAAAAGCAGAGTTCTGCTTGTCTTCCGCCGTGAATTAGTTACCATCTAATTAAACTGATCAAGATGCGCTGTAATTATTGGTAGTCCTTTCTTTTCGAACAAAACGGTTTTCCATTATTATTCGTTGGGCTAATTTAAAAAAAAAACAACTTTAGGAAAAAAGAGAGATCGATAAAGTTAAGTAAGTATCAACCAGCATTCAAAATCTGTTAAATTAAAGTCAGAACTGTATGATAGCGTCACATTTAGACAAACTGACAAATGTCTCATAATAATAATAATAATAATAATAATAATAATAATAATAATAATAATAATAATAATAATTACCCAGTGGCGCCACCTGCTGGTTGCGAACTTTACTAAAGCTGCACAATCAGGCGTGACGTAAGCCTTCGCGGAGTATACTTCATTGTTAGTGATATATCTTGGATGTTGATATCTTTTTTTCGTTTCGTTTATTTATTAAATCTTACGTCTTTTCACAACCTTCACATCTAAATAAACAAAACCAACTGCGGTCACGTGGGTACTAACGGTTTTAGAAAAAAAAATAATTAATCCGCTAACGTCACATAACCAGCCAACACAAACTTATTGCTGTGATTCTATACGATCTGATTACGAGTTGCGCCGCTTGGTGGTCTACTAGTAGACTGCTGCGTCGAGAGTGCTGCCCCCTACTGAGTTTGAATCCCGGTCAAGACCGGCTTGGTTTTGGCGCACCTCGCTGGCCTGGCTTCTCCCCACTCTTTCTTCGTCAGCTGGCCACACAGGTTTCCTCCAACATCTAGACATAAAACGCTGTGGTTCTAGCTCACCGCTATTGTAGATACTACTGGACCTCGAAAGTCAGGACGGTGGCGGGTAGGGATTACCAAAAGAAGAATTAAGCTTTGCCCCATAAACCCGGAAATACTAATACCTCAGTGTCACGTTGATATTTCTAATAACCACCCATAGTACTTAAAAATATATATATATATTGTTTACAAAGTCAAAATATTTTTTAAAAAAACATTTTTGTTAATTTTTTCAATATTGAAGAATATTTTCTTCAAACTAAAGTATTTAGTTAGATTATTGTATAGAAAAACCTGAGCGTTAGATTCCAAAAGTGGGGGAATTGTTATCAGAATTGTATTGTATACATCGTAGTCTTTTTCTTTAATTTAGAGGGAAAAAAGCAATTTTATTGAATCTGAAAAGCGAAAATATACATTGAAAGTGATTTCCAATTTTTTTGCTGTAAACTGAAATAATAATCGTAGCGTATCCACTTGTACAAAGCAACAGACTTTTTCTAATTACTTAAAATCTAAAAAGTGCATTATGAAAAAATTCTGTCAGCTTTTTCATTGTCTGAATTTTGCTACGATCTTTAATCTAATATTTGTCTTCTCAATGTCAGTGCAAGGTCGTACGTGCCTTCGTGTCGTAGTTCTTGTGCAAGCACTGAATTTATCGTCATTCCATCACTGCAGAGTGGCCAGAATTCGAGAGAGAAAGAGAGACTAATGTATCGATTAGTGCTGGGTTCTGTTGGAATTCCCTAAATTACATATGTCCCATCGGCGCCATGAACGGTGTAGTGCAAAAGAGAAACCAAAAGGTTGGGGGATTAGGGTTAGTAGGCACTGATAAGCCGGACGATACAAAAGTTTTATGAAACTCTTTTGGTCTAAGATCATGCATTCAGCATTGGTCATCTCTCTCTCTCTCCATCTCTCTCTCCCCCTCTCCCTCCCTCCCTCTCCTTCTCCCTCCCCTGTTTAGACCTGTCAGAAGCTATTAGGTCTACTGTTCCCAGCTACTTGCCTGATAAGGCAGCGATGGCATCTCATTGTCTCGGCATAAAATATCAAATGCTCTCGCGGACAAAGCCAAATTAGATTTGATTGAGAACAGCAAGCCGAGCGAGAGGGGCTTACTGCGGGGCCAGCGGGAATTGCCGAGCGCTTTCAGCCGGACAATTACGTCAAGTAAACCCCGGCCATTTCTTGGAGAAAAGTATCGGGTTATGGATTTCGGTAAAGCGCCTCAAAACGATACACGGACTTGGAGTTGTGGAATGCCCAGAGTGATTAAATACCACGGCCGTAATAAGAACCACACTGCAACAATTTGCAACGTTGAAATAATCAGACCATTAGCGTCTCTTCTGCGAATTCTCCAAGTTTCGCGGCGGCCATTTTCTGTTCCCGCCCTACAATGGTCCCTAATTCGGCAAGATATCTGCAGCCTGCAGCGGGATGTGCGGACAAATGAAATGAATAAGAAAAATTAAACAGAGTAGAATAAAATTATTTCTTCCAAAACGCTTGTCCAAATCGATCTGAAAACTCTCCATTTATAGAATATCAATGCGTCAGCAGTCTTTGGAATAAATCTCAAATTTATTCGTTTTTTTGTTTTCGGATCTCTATCTGGCGGACTGACTCAGCAGTCGGGCGTCGGTGTTGTCAACGCTCTGCTTAGATACGGTAAACGGCGATTAGTCAGGGTGTAGACCGGTAAAGACTCCGCTGGAACTTGGTGGCAGGCGGCCTCTCACGTACAAGGAACTGGCGATCGATGCCATCTTTTAACTGTCGCAAGATTTCTCCCACCCCGAGTCTTTTTTCTTTCGCGTTTGCCACCAAACGACCTTCCGGTTCAGTCAACTGGTTTTCCTGCGAGACAAAAGATATCCAAGTAACACAAAGAAACCCATCCCTCCTCTGACAGATGACAGTCAGTTATGGCCAACTATGTGGCGGACTTCCGGCCGCCATGCTGACTGAGGCATTCTGGAACAGACGCTCCGTTGCTAACAGAAAGCACCGCTGTAATGTCTAGCAGCCGGTAATTAATTATCTTGCGGCTTTTAGACAACTGAACGGCGTCGATATTTTCTGGATAAGAAAAACCTGTCCGAAATTGAGACGGTCATTTGTAACACACGTGACAGGGTTACCGCGGGCTACCTGGCCTTGACAGCACGTGCCGCCGGCGCCATGCATGACCGTAATCCTGGACGGGGCCGTAGAAGTCGAGGAGCGGACGTTAAACATCAGCGCACTGGGAAGGAAAAAAGTGTTTTCATGTAACATTTTCGAACGCAAAATGGATGCACTACTATCAGCAATTTCTGACATGTCTTCTTCTCCTGGATTTGAAATATTCTGTTTTCTGCTGAATCTGTTGGTTAAGAAAATAGGATTATTAGATAAATGAATAAACAGATACGATCTCTTCGAAAGAATTTTCTTTTTCTTTTTTCTTTACATTTCCAGGCCATCTATAGTAATTTATTGAGTAGTCACGTGACTGTGAAAGACTAAGCTGTCTTTCTAATGTTAAGGTCGTGCTGAGTTAATATTCAAATGACTAGGGGTATAACCGCAGACTCTGAGGATCATATATATATATAATCAACTATTCATGAACAACGTAGATTCGAGAAGTTTTCTTAAAAGCCAGTCATTTTACATAGAATTATATAGTTAAAAGGACGGAAGCAAACACGAATGATAATTCTGTCCGGGCACATTTTTTCTGCTTATGAACAGCGTTTTTGTAATATGGTTTTCATAACAAAGAATTTGCTTCTTAATGAAAAAAGACGTGGTTTGCACTACGAGCCTCGGTTTGGCTTTACTTCGGTAAGAAACCCGTATGTGACGCCATAACCCAAAACAGTCTGATCACGTCTACGCCCGAGCTGTTTCAGCTTTAATTTTTTTTTTTTAAGCAAGTGAAGTTTAATTTTCCTATCCACAGCTTTTGTAGTAGTTGTTTTTTTTGTTTGTTTGTTTTTTTTTTACGTTAACGAAGCTTGGGAGCGGATTCGAAGAAGACTGTGACGTCAAAGAACTGTGACGTGGTGACGATAGTCACGTGATCGCGATATTACTTCTGTGATGGCCAGCCAACCACCTCCGCCGTACGTAGTGTGTGTGTGTGGGGGGGTTTTGATTACCCCCCCCCTAATCCGTGTGTTGTTATTTCACACTTCTCCCCTTGAAAACCGTTGTTATCCGGAGCTTGTGGTCACGTGTCGTGATACGGTTAACATTAGGTGTAAATCTTGCAGCGCGTAGGAAAAAATTAAAAAAAAATTGGAGGTAAAACCCAAGAATGTCCCCTTAGAACGGCCCATGCTTCGATGTCGGAGAAGCGACTTCCTCTTAGCCTGCTTTTTGGGGAACTCGGACCGTGAGTCCGCCGTCTGACGTCACAGGGGTCGGGCTAGATCTCGGCGATCTTCGGAGGACGGTTCTTACTAGCCATTTTATTCAGCTGATCCGCCTAATTATTGAAATATCAGTGAGGGAAGCCACGCGCCAGCATTTACCATCTACCTTCGTGCGTTTCGGCCACGGACATCAAAACGTTTGCGAATTTTTTTTTTTTTTTACGTACGTTCCGCGTGACAGATTTACTGAAGATAAATTAGGCGAGCGGAGATACAAAATTTACACTTAAAAAACCATCGACTTATCAATCTGGAATCTCAGGCCTTTAAATATATATATATCGCTGATATCTAACTAAGAGTCTTTGGAAGTCTTGTCGAAAAAAAAAACAGTTTGGTTTTAACTAACGCGTCTTTTATGGTCGTGACATCACCATAAGCGATCGGTTATAATTCAGGACCGTTTGGCTCTGCGCCAAGACAATATAGAGCTAAAACCAACCATCCTATTGTTGTTGTTGTGAGAGAGAGAGAGAGAGAGAGTTCAAACGACAAAGATCATCTAAGCAATAAACTATGGACCATCAATCTAATCTCTCGCGGCATATTTTGGCGTTATCACTGATAAACATGTGTAGCTACATGGGTCTGGCGTATCGATTGGCCAGGGGAGAACTTCGCGAAGTTTTCTCGACATTAAATAATCGATGTGCCTCGCACCGGGACCGTCCGTCCGTCCGTCCGTCCGGCTATGCGTTCTTGCGTTTTATATCTCTTAGGAAAAGAGGGGGGAGAGAACTCCGGCGGAGCGGATGACGTCACGCGAGATGCGAGGACAGGGTGTGCGTGTGTGTGTGTGTGTGTGTGTGGTGTGTGTGAATCATTCATTAATTGGAAGAAAAAAAAAAAGACAAAAAACACTGCATAGAAAGAACAGCCTAAAGAAATTGCGTATGAAGTGATTCTTTAACCCACCCTGATAATATGGCATCGGTTTGATTTGGTTAATCTCGCGCCACACCCTGTAATCCGCGTAATTACGTCCCTTTGACGCGCCTCTTTTCAATTGCGAAACTTTTGTCACTTGGTTATTCCAACAATTGTTATTATTATTATTATTATTTAAACATTCCCTTTCGTAAACTCCTACCCCTCAGTCACCAGCCGGCGATTCCGATAAATATTGGCGAAGATGCCTTTGAGAGAATTTTAACTTCCTAAGACATTTGTCTGGCGATTAAAATAATGGACAAAACAGGAGCGACATTTTTTTTTTTTTTTTTGAAATCCCATTTCCCAAAAGAAGATGCCCCCCCCCCCAGATACTTTCTCCTTTGTCCCATTAAATAGCGCGCGCATTTGTAGCCGGGCCGGTCATAGACGTATAACACGGAAATAGATGGGATAATATTCTCGGAAAACGTAACAGACCATAAGACCCTACACACGACGATGGTAACGCAAATATTAGATTTCTCTGCGATGCGCAGCTGTCGCTGTATCCCGTTCTTTTAAGAGAACTGCAGTATTAATTATGATTATTTGGCCCCTAATACTGAAATTATTTTTAAAAAAAAAAAAACAGTATATGTATCTAAAGGCGTTTTGGAAAAGTTTGTTTTCATGAAAACTATTCGAAAAGCTGTAGCATAGCTATCAAAGGCGCCACCAGGGGGCGCGGCCTGGAGAGGTTCCCCAACCCAATCTCACCGAGTTAATAAAGTGAAGCCGGTGACTGGTTATCTGAGTAAATAATAGTCACACTCCATCTGATTCGTCTTTTACTTGTTGCTCTGTTTTTACAGGTTTAACTTAATCTATACATAGAAAGAAAACCAGTTCTTTCGTACACGATATATATATAGACACAGCACAGGTAGTAAACTGTTAAATTAACCGGGTCGTTTTAACAGGTTAAGTTGGGCGTAGCATCCTTAATGGGGCGTGATGAGCCAGATAACATTCTCGGCTATAAAGCAGGCGGTGTATATTTCAAGAAGGTCTGCTGAATTTATTAGCCGCATCTCTCTTAATGCAAACGCAAAGTACAAATATGTGTCGAAAGAAGCGACTACCCACCACCACCTTCCTCTTTCCCTCCCCTGTTGTTCCGAGTCAAGATGTTCGCCCGCCATAGTTGTCGGCTCGGGACGACTTTCGTCGCCGAGAGAGTTATCGTTCTTTATCGCGCGAGGCTGCTACGTCCCGCGAATAAATATGTTAATTAAGTCTCCGCAGCAATGACGGGGCGAGGAGTTTTAGTCTCGGTAAAATACGTTTCTTAAGCTCGCGGCCGAGTTGACGAGAATAGCGACATTATTCTTTCTGTCTGTCTGTCTGTCTGTCTGGTTCTCGCCTCGGGACTCTGCTGGCCAGTCCGCCATCATCACGCTCTCACTGAGCTACAAGTATGGCGTGGATTCTACCGTGTTAACAGCGAGATTTGCATCCATGGCCTGACGAGTGCAGAATCAATTGTACCAAAAAAAAAAAAAACGCGACCGTGAACCTGGGGTAGGTAGGGGGGGGTCTCCTTCCATAATATTTTCTAATGCTGTATACTCGTTCACGTGATGTTCAACGCCATCTGGCGTCCTACTGAAATTTCACTAGTGGCTATCGCGTTAGTTCGAATATCTGATGTTGTGAAGTTTTCCGCTTTTGACCTGTCGTACACCAGACTTGCCGACAAATTTATTGTTGTTTTCTCTTTTTTTAAAAAAATAAATAAAAACGCTCCGGGCTTTCATCTCGCCGATATTCGGCGCGCGCATACTGGGGGCCCGCCCCCCACCCCCCGGTTCTCCTCGTGGATGAATCATTAAGTAGGGGCAGTTAAGTCTTTGTTAAAAAAAATTTTTTTTAGCTAGACTCGGCGGAACCCACTTAACTCTGGGCTTCCGCGGCCACGGTTTTCTGTTCTACTCTACATACCGGGCTCACTGGAGGAAATAGATGAAGATAACGAGAGCGTAAATATAGAAAGTCGTTCATTATCCTGACGGAAATGAAACACGTACCCATTGATTATCGAACAGCGCGCCAGAGATCGAAGATGCAACCCGAGTATTTTGCGCCGTACAAGAAAAACAAACGGGGGGGGGAGATGTTACGAATGCAATATTTTTGGGGGGAGAAGAAGCAGGGATTTCTTTGATGGATATAAATATTTGATATATATATTAAATTTCAAAAGATTTCTAAGATGTTGACGAAAACTCTTCGGGGGAAGGTCGGGCTGACGCAAGTCAAATGGACGTTATCCGCCCCTTGCCCACATTATAATGTTTTGTTTTTTAAAAAAAAAAAAAATTCATTGGACTGACAGTAAAATTAATTTGTTCTTTTCTCTTCCGGAGTTTGGAGAAACCAGCGGGGGCTGTCCGGTCGTTAATTCCTAATTAAACGTAGAGATGAGGCTATAACTGACGTCATAAGCTCTGGCCTTTTGACCGAAGAGTTAAGGCGCATGATATCAGTTATAATCTCATCTCTACGTTTAATTAGATCATGCGCCTTAACTCTTCGGTCAAAAGGCCAGAGCTTATGACGTCAGTTATAGCCTCATCTCAACGTTTAATTAGGAATTACTGGTGCTAACCAGCCCTCGGTCTCTCCCCCCCCCCACAACCCCTACTTCCCCAAGTTTTTCACTGTTTCTCATGTGTGTAGTTATTATGTAACAAAGCCACCGCGTTTTTGTTTTTTTGTTTTTTTTAAATTGTTTTTTTCTAATAGTAAACCTATTTTAAGTTTTACGGAAATGCTTTGTTCTGTTGTTAAGTTCGCTCGGGCCGGGCTCTTGACTCACGATAAATTACAACCCAGCTTTGCTTTGATGGCCAAACTAGCGGGCAACGAATGCATTTAGACACGAGGTTGTGGGCGGCTGGTCAGCATAGCGGGGACTTTAGTGTGGCCGTTGTAGCGTGCTCACTCGCCATGGTGGCGTCCGACTCCACAATGGATTCGGGTCTTCCGTAGTGTCTAGCCGGTGTTGTGGTTTTCCTACGACATTTTTATGTTTACCTTTTTTTTTTTTTTTTGCTCCTTCCGCGCGCGTTTTCTTCGGGTTCTGTTAAGTTCCGAGTTACTGGGGGTAGGATAGAGTTGGGGATAGTTCTAGTGGGCTCTTTTCTTAAAGTGGGGGAAAACTCGGCTCACGATGGGCCTCCCCCTACCCCAGGGTATTGTTACCCGTGCCAGATGGCATACTAACGTTTCGGCTGTTGACGGGATAAGCCAGAGGCGGTTTTTTTTGGGGGGGAGGAGATATTTACCGGTGCGGTATTTAGTGGGAAAAGGGAAGCGAGGCGTTGTCATTAGATCTGGTTCAGAAGAAAAAATTATCCTTCATCACCTTGATTTTCAGCCTGTCTTACCAAAACATCTGAAAGAATTTGGCGAAACATCCACAACCCCACCTAAAATGTTCAAAAGTAATTCGCAGAGTCCTACATTGACGTCATATATATTCTGATGGAAAGGCTGTCTTAAGGAGAGACTTTGGAAACCGACGTATTCGTATCGGGAAAAGAAAGTGTTTGGCTCTCCTTTCCGAAAGATGTTCTTATATTTTTGACACGCACGTGTCCACTCAGAGCTACAGCTGTGGCCAAAAGTTTTTAAAAATTTTTTTTTTTTTTTTTTTAATTTCTCAAATTAAACCCGCTGTTTTTGCATAAGTGCGTTACATTAAGGGACTGAACTGCACCCCGCCTTGTCGTCTTTCGAGTACTCTGTAGTGAAATAGACAAAATTTTAGAAATGTGGCACTTTTAAAATGTAACACGCAAATACAGGGTCTCCGAAGATAATTCGCACGTAAGTCATGACAACGAGGCTGAGTCGGCTGGAAGTATTCGGGAGCAGACAGTCAGAAGTTTCTGGTACGAAAAGCATCGACTCGTCGTTAGATCTGATCACTTTAGACTCGCCTAAAAATTGGCAGGGATTCGACCCGGTGTTTAGCTAATAATAACTGGTGACAAATCGTCCTCTTCTTCTTCTTTTCCGGTCATCTTAACCCAATAAAACTAAACGCTCAGACGGTAGATCGGGGAATCTTTCGACATCATCCCAACCTGACAATCATTCGTGACAGACTGGTACTCTCTATCAGCGCTGTGACCGGGTACCTACCGTTTTATGGCAAAATCCATCCTCCACGGAAAGGAGAGCGCTATGGTAGGCGATATCATTAAAGTGCCGCCCGTCTTTGTCTTTTTAAAATATCTGTGTATCACAGAAACCCCCCTCCCATCCTATAATTCTTGAGAAAAGTTCCCTCAAAGGGCTGCAGCGTAACGGGCGCCGACGGAACTGCGAGAGCCCCGTCAGGTAAAAGAAAGAACCACTGGGTCGTGACGAGAGTTAGTCCTGTTTTTAAAGAATTAGATGTTTTATAGATTAGAAAGTAAGAGTTGTTGGAAAATTTGCAAATAAGTAACACGTTTTTCTTCTCGAACCTAAAAGAAAAGAGGGGTTAGAATTACCACCACTGACTTATCCAAAACTGCTATTTAGAGGCGAATCTGTGAAGAAACCTTCTCCAAGTATTCATACACCACCTGTAAGATAAGCCACAGTTACCTGTTCAACAGTGGTGACTTGTGTTTGTATTTAATATTACGAAGATAATGTGTGGATATTTAATAGCGGTGTGTGGAAACGGGAAAAGCTTCCCACCCCTGACCTGGGCAGGAAACGGTAACTGTTACAAATGCAGACGTGACCAGTCTTCTACGAGTTCGTCTGCGCCGGGAAAACGAGAAACGGAACAGCGGTATTCAAAGAGTTAATAGAAGCGGTTATGCGTTTTCTGTAACCGTGCAAACCATTGGAGAATCAGTGGGCATAAGAGATTGTAAAGGGAGTTCTATCCGGCGGACTCTCGGCGATTTCTGTTGAAGCCGAAAATATGGAAAAAAATTCATGACCCCCGTGCATAATATTGCTACTGTTCTCTATCTCTCTCTCTCCTTCTCTCTCCTCTCGCTCTCTCTCCTATCTCCGTTCTCTGTCTCTCTCCATTTAATCTATCTCTCTCTCTATTCTCTCTCTCTCTCTCTCTTCTCTCTCTCTCTCTCTCTCCTCGCAATCTCAAATCTTCCTGTATCTCTCCCTTCTTCCTCTCTCTGCTCTCTCTCTTCTCCCTCTCTCCATCTTTCTGTTCTCTCTCCCTCTCTTCATTCTCTCTCTCTCTCCCTCTCTCTCTCTCTCTCTCTCTCTCTCTCTCTCTCATAAAACATGATGAGGACAGAATTTACAGGAATACATAAACTAATTTAATCTGTGGATAAATCAGTCAGAACGGGTGTTTCATGGAGAATACAACGAACGAGGGAAAATCCTAAGTAAAAGAACGAGACCAGTCATAATCAGCAAAATATAAAATATTAAAATTTGATAGTCGTTAAAAAGCAACACCATCTTCTTCATCATCATCACCATTATTATTATTATTATTATTATTATTATTATTATTATTATTATTATTATTATTATATTATTAGTAGTAGTAGTAGTAGTAGTAGTAGTAGTAGTAGTATTGATAGCAAATCCATTAATATATTAGTGGAAAAATCAAGGAAAGCAAGAAGTAGTAAATTTTTGAAACTCATTTGTACAAAATAAAACTCTTAGAACTTTTGTAGTTTCGTTTTTTTGAAATTTCCATTAAGAGAGAGAGCGCGTTCAGTCGGAGTTAACTTTCCCAGATTCGTTAACTCATTTGTTAGTATCTTGTTTAGCCGCTCATTTATATTTTCTATAGATCCAGACCAACTCAACTTAATTAATATTTTTTTTTTTTTACAGACTTGCCTCTGACTTCCATCGTCTTCGATGAAACCTCAAATTGTCGCTTCTTCCAGCTTCGTAGATACCAGTCACCGAGGGGTGTTTGCTTCTTCTACTTCTTATGTAAAAGTAGCAGCATCATGGAATTATGGAATTATGGTAGCAGTAGGCGATTTTAACTTTGCTCTCATTTATTCATTTAAGAACTTAAATTAAGAAGGAACATTTCACAATTATAGCTGAAAATCTTTTGCGAAAGATGGATGGAGAGAGAGAGAGAGAGATGAACAGATAGACAGAGAAAGAGAGCTGATGAGAGAGGTGGGATGAACAGATAGAAAGATGGAGGAGAGAGAGAGAGAGAGGAGAGTAGAGAGGAGAGAGAGATGAACAGATAGAAAGATGGCGAGAGAGGTGGGAGACCAGATAGAAAAGACGGAGAGAGGGAAGAGGAGATGAACCTAGAAAGATGGAGAGAGAGGAGAGATGAACAGATAGAAAGATGGAGAGGATAGAGAGAGAGGTGGGATGAACAGATGAAAGACAAGAGAGGAGAGAGATGCAGAAGAAAGAGAGAGATAGAGAGAGATGGATGAACAGATAGAAAGAGGAGAGAGAGAGAGAGAGAGAAAGCTGAAGAGATAGGTGAGAAGATGAGAGAAGAGGGCGAGAGAGGTGTGATGAGAGATCGGATAGGGAGAGAAGAGAGGGAGAGGGGAGAATTTCTCACATTATTCCAGAACCTGTTACGCAGTCACCACAACCACGTTTTCTACCTCGCTTAACAAACTTCTACCATATCGAACTACAAATGGCTAATATCTAAACTGCTAGCAAAATTCAAAATATGAAATCGATTACTGGTTCACGGAAATAAAGAAAAGCAAGCGCTAAATCAACAGATAAACATGTAATAAGTAATTCATTGTAAAATATTTTTTCATTTAAAAATGTTTTTTTAAGAAAAAATATGAATATATTTTATTTGTGACAACTTACTATATATATGATTGATATGTAAATACATAGACAGATGGATTTACATATAGGTGGGTAAATATGCCAGACAAATGGCTGTCAGACTAAATAAATGATCAGTAAGTTAACTTAATCAGTATTCAGCCTAAGAAAAATGACACCATTTATTTCCTTTCCTCGTTATTTGGATTAATAAATATTTAACACAAGAACAGGCGACCCATGTTCCGGTATAGAGATGTTATCTTTTAGTGTATTTACATTGTTTGTTTTTTAATATTCAATTTATCTAAGAACTTCTCGTAAAGAAATTCAGATTGGCGAGAGTTTCTTGAGGGCTAAAGTCATAAATATGGACGCCATGTAATCCGTTTTGATTTTAGAGATCCTACACATTTTACAATTCTAGAATTCGCATAAAACGTTGTTTTGTTGTTTTTTTTCTTTTTTTTTTCCTTTCTTTCTTTTAATTCAAAATAATCCTTTGAAATATTTAAATTTATAAAACCGAATTTTTAAAACTTATTTAGAATTTTAATATTTAATTCGTTTTAAAAGTTTTGAGCGCGAGGTTATTCTAATTATTCAGT
This sequence comes from Nautilus pompilius, assembly GCA_018389105.1. NCBI lineage: Eukaryota > Metazoa > Mollusca > Cephalopoda > Nautilida > Nautilidae > Nautilus > Nautilus pompilius. The sequence goes on along the minus strand of JACATO010001768.1, from coordinate 63,189 downwards.
TTATCATCATTTAACTTTTCTTCGGAGATTTTAAACCACATCTAAATCGCTCGGCTGTTTTAGATTCAGTGGGGTGTGTTACGAATTTATTTGAAGATTTTGCAAAATTTTCTGTTAAATAAATTTTTTTTAATTAAAAAAAGGGGGAGCAAAAGACCAGTTTGTCTACGTGGAAATGGAGATGCGTGGCTTATTATTATTATTATTATATTATTCTTATATTATTATTATTATTATTATTATATTATTTTATTATTATTTTATTTTTTAATTATATTTTTTTTTCGTTAGTTAATTAGATTTTTAGCATTTTTTCCTCCTCTCTCTCTCTCTCTCTCTCAAGGCGTCTGAAAAAACTAGTTAGAGTTTATACAGTAATAAGGATGAATGGAGGAGACGGAAAGGACAGGCCAACCAACGTCAGCGCAGCCTGTCGAAGTCTCAACCTCTGGTCTTTCGCGCAACGCTCCCTGGCGGCCAGGCACGACACTCGCGTACCCTCACCACAGGAGGGCCGCTCGCTTACTCTCTAGCTGTAGCGGTTTCGCTGCGTGACGACGATTTGCGATTTTTTTTTTTGGGGGGGGGGGGTGATGGTCAATAGGTGGGAGGGGAGATAACAAGGAACCGTTTTTTCTTTAATGTTTCCGATAAATAAATAGAAATATAAAATGAACGACGACGAATATCTTAACTCGCTTTTGTTCCCTCTCTTCATACGTCTATGGCCCCCCCGCCCGCCGGGTCCTGCCATAACTAAAAGTTTTAAGCATCTCATCGATTAGTTTTAATCGTAGTGGTTGATTGATATTTGTTGAGTCAGCTACTTAATCTGAGCAATAAAACCTCGCTTTGGTATCTATGACGTCATACTGTCCGTTGAGATGACTCGTGGGCCTTAGATTGACTTCTCCCGATATCCGCTCATGGAGCGACATCTAGTGTCCGGTTCAGACTCCCTGTCGGCTTTCTATTGGCTTTAAAAGCAATGTTGCTAATTTCATTTTTCAACCCTGTCCCCTATCCTTAGCCACTGGTAACATTGAATTATACATATGAAATTTACTCGTTATGAGATTTAAAATTGTTCAGCTTCCGGATTCAAACTCGTGGTATTTTGCTGGGACGGGGGAGAGAGAGAAGGAACAGCTATAGGGTTGGGCGAATTCATTAACGGCGTTAATTAATTAGCTGGTGTCTCGCTCGAATTGTTTCGTGGCGCCGAGAAGAGGATCTCTTTGTTCGGGCCGTTGTTCAAATTTGCGTACAGTTTGAAAATCAGGGTCTTCTTCAGTGGGGCGGGTCCGGCTTGGATTGGCCGTCAACAAATCGATAATCGGAGCGCTCAGCTCTCGGATGATCGGCCGGGAACGGTTGTGGTTGTTGTTGGGGGGGGAGAGAAAGGAAGGCGCTTCCAAAGATTTTCTCTGGAGGGATCCTTCTCCGTTACTGTAGATCCAGTAGGCACTGGATCCAGAACTCGAGGAAGGCTTCTCCTCCTTCCAACAACCACGCCCGAAGGTTATATACTCTGTCACATACACCCAACCCCCCCCCCCAGGGGGGGAGACTTTGTTATTTGATAAAAGATGATTTTAAGGTTCCTCTCGCCGGGGTAAAAGTGTGAGGAACCAGAAGGACAGTGGGGATGTATTTCAGTCGCGCGCACACCACCACCACCGTCGGCACAAACCAGACACGTGTCAGTCTTCTTCTCTCCGCCAGCAGGCGTCGATCTCGCGCTGTTGTCGAAAACAGGGGGGGGGGGACAAAGCAGGGACGTGTGGCTCCCGTTTTTAATGTCCGGCTGTTGTTTTAACTTGCGAAACTGCGGGAAAGAAGAAGAAATAGATTGTATTGCGTCCTGAAGTAGTGATGTCTGATACACGACAAACCAAAGAGAGAATAAAACGTACAGTCTATAATAATAAGAAGAAGATGGAGGAGATGATGAAGAAGAGAGGCTAGAACAGTAGAGTGGAATACATCTCCGGAAAGGATGATGCTGGCGTACAGGGATGACATCGATGCTGTAGCCAGCACTGGTTAACGTTTCTGTCCGAGGTCCATGAAACCGTCTTCAGACAACTTCGACAAATATACACACATCGACAGAAATAAATACGTATGCGTATTATTCCAGGGACTCCCGGACTGGGGCACGTAGGGCCCCCGCGCAGTCGCCATACCGACCAGCTGCCGAACGGTGCGTGCGCGTGCAGTAGTACGAGCTCTCGCCGGGAGGGGGCGCGGCTGTGGCAGTTCTGGTAGGACGGACCGCTGACCAAAACTGCTCCCAGGCGCCCGCCGTAGTAAGTCAGGGCGCCACTCTTCGCTTGGACAAGATGGCGCCAGCCTGTTTTTAGCCGCTTTATCGCGGAAAAAATTATTATTATTATTATTATTATTATTTTTATTATTATAATTATTACGGCAGGTAGATTAGGTTACTTGTACGAAGCAGATTCGGGCTTCGATGGCCACACGCGTGACGTGTACTCTCTTACCGTAGCCAGACGGTGTCGGTGTAATACGGACACCTCTCCTTAAACACCACTAGGTGGCTCTGCTTTTCTCCCGTCTGATCAGCTTTGCCACTGGGGGGCGGGGGCGCTGCTGACGCCGCGGATCTTCTCGCCGCTGTCGTGGTCCGCACGTCACTCATGTTAAGGCCAGGGGTCACGACTAGATATCAGCCATTTTGAGAGGAAGAGTCCTCGCGTGGAAAATCGTTCCGTGAGCATGCGCGAACGCCGCATGTCGCGTATCCGAGAGGCCTTTCGTGAAGATAGATAGATAGATAACAGAGAGGGGGGGTGAATCATCGGATTAACGGATAAACAAACTAGCCAAACCAACCAACAAGTAATCATAAGTATTATTTTCGCCTTATCTTTGGTACAAGTCACGGTACAGGATGAGAGACCCTACATAGATTTTAAGAAAAAAAAACAAAACAAAAACCTTAGGATGAAACAGCATTTCCGATGTAGAAAAATGGTGGTTAAAAATTAATGATACGAAAACCTACCAAAATATTATTATTATTATTATTTCATAGTTCTACGATAATGTACGGATAACTAGAATAATTTGTAAGCTCGAATTCTAATTACACACGGTGTCTCTTTTTTAAAAATTTACAATTTGACAGACTTTTCTTGTTTCCGCCGACCTAAGGATGCAGGAGCAAGCAACACTTTCGCCCCCCAAGCGATTTTCTCCTATTTTGCATCAAAGCCGATTGTTACCGTGGTTACACATTTTTATTTCTTTGTTTATTTGTCTATTTTTATTTATGCGTGGAAAAAAAAATTTTTTTTCCCCCATATTTTCGCCAAATGCCAAAGAAAATCTCGAGAACAACAAGAGGCCGACCAGTTTCGTCTTCTTCTTCTTCTTCTTTTTCTTCTTCTTCTTCGGTGTCTCTGGCTTGGGATTTAGAAAGAAAAAAAAAAGAAAGATCTTAGATCGGCAAAAAAAAAAAAAAAGAAGGAAGAGAGAGACAAGATAGAATACTTGTGGTTCTATGGAGATAAGTATCCGGAAGGCGAAATACCATCGCGGATAATTTTAGAATAAACTTTCAGATGAATCGCGTTTTTGCCTACAATCAGAGCGCGATCCTACTGTTCTGTATTAGCAGCTTTATGAGAAACACGCGGGCGATTGACTGTTCCTCCCCCCCTCTTTTCTTCTTTTTCCGTTTCTTTTATTTCCCTCTTTTTTTAACGCTAATAACAGCCTATGAACCGCTATCATCTCTCTCTCTCTCTCTCTCTTCTCTCTCTCTCTCTCTCTCTCTCTCTCTCATCTCTCTCCATCTCTCTCACTAAATATTTTCACTGTTTGGACACTGGTGGAGTCTGTTATATTTACAAGGACAGATTTTAAAATTTTAATAATAATAATAATAATAATAACTGACTGTTGTACAGATTGCCTGGTATAGAAAGCAAATATAAAATAATCTATAAATATAGAATGTTATAGATAAGTACAAATTATAATTCCTGTAGTAATAATTACAAATTAAATGAAATTCCATCCGAACGCGGGTAGATGTCAGAAATTATCTCTTTCGTGTGTGCGTGCTTTATATTTTAGTAAAAGAATTTCTAATAGATCGCTAGCCAGTGAAGAGGAGCTTTTGGTCAGATCATAACAGCTTCGTGCCCTTTCGTGGCTACTGACTTGAGCTATACGGAAGAGAAAGACAATGTTTAGGAAGAAGCTGCTTTCAGCAGACAAAAGATTTTGTTTACTTCACTTTTGAGGCATAAACATGCAAGTTAATACTTCTAATTCAAGCTTTCAATCGCCGAACAAAGAACGAAGTCCGCAAAGATTCGATCCCAACGCGAGGATAGAAAAAAGAGAGCTATATATATTATATATTTCTCTGCCTGAGCCAGAAATGCAGAGGCCCGAGGAATTTCTTGTTTCACAAAATTTACTAGGTGGTGTAATATGATGTCAAGATAGATATAGTTGTATATTTATGATCCAGTGTCTCGTTAAACATGAACGAAAACAAGAGACTGGCTGCTTTCGATTCGAACCGCAAGCAAAGTCTAGAGTGGGGGGAGGAATCGTAAACTCGAGTAATTTGAACAGCCGGTTACCTACCGATTTAACCAGCTTAAGGCCGTCATAATCTCTCTTGGCTAAGCGGACAGATTAAGATGAGGGGGGGGTTTAGCTGGTTCTCGTAGATCTGTGAAATGTATATCTTAGATAATTCGAGCTACAACCGAAATAGTCTCCTAATCCACTTTTATTAAATGATTTAATAAATATGTATGTAAAAAAAGGCGAGATGATAATAATAATAATAACAACAATAATAACAACAATAATAATAATACTAATAATAATAATAATAATAATAATAATAATAATAATAATAATAATAATAATAATAATAATAATAAGCTTCTCTCTGCTGCAATTTTATTCTGCTAGGATTCCCAGCTGCCTATCCGTACTACGTATCTTTTTTGTGTGTATTCTCGCATCTTCTCTCTCCGTCTCTTCCGCTAGTTTCGCCCGTATTTTTTCCCCCTTTCGCCGTCATTCCGACGGGTTTCGTGCCGAGTTCCAGATAATCTCCCCCACCCACCAGAGATAGCCGTGACGTCACCGACCCTCGACGCTATCCCTGCGGCGACCACTTGGGGCGCAACTTTCTCCGAAGACTGTAGAATTAGCGGCATTTTTAGACGAGACACTAAAACTCCTTGTTTCGTTGCTTTACCGGAAGAAATTCTTCTTTGAAAAGAAATCTATCGGGGAAACTTCGCTTTACGGATGACCAAAACAAAAAAAAAAAAATGAGTCTATGATTAGAAGTGGCTGACATCTTCGGCCGTCGATTGTCTTTTTAACGGTCGAACGGGCACCTGTTTTTCTTTATCCGTGTTCCTTCTAATTCTCGAAATGTTTAATTGCGTTTAGCATGTCAGGGAACGTTTAAGATCCAATCCGTCTGGCGCTGGGTGGGAGGAAGGGAAGGCTCGTAAAACCGATCTAGTGTTGGAATTCTCTCGGACGATGTATCAATACTTTCAGACGGCTCGGACGGTGCTTAAAGTATCCTGGAGGATGCAGCGACACGGCTGATGTAAGAACGATTTCCTGATTAACTTCTCCGCGGAGGAAGATTATTAACAACAGCCGCCCGTAGCTGAACGTCGGGGTTAAAAGAAGAGAGAGAGAAGAGATGGTGGTATTCTCTTAAGATCGCCTTAATGTCCTAAATCCCAGCGGGTGGCGGCCATCTATGGAGTTTCCAGTCTTATTGAGAAGGCCGTAACCCTCGTCGGATGGAATCGAGGGATTCCGAATCTTTATTGCTGTTTGCCTGATTAATCACGGATGTTCAGGATAGTTCTGGTGGAGTCTCTGTCCGGCCGGACGGGAAGGCCCGAGAGTGGATGGCGATGCGAGCAACTTAATTTGACCTCCCCCGGGAGGGTGAGAGGGTGGTGGGGGGTTCGGGTTCGGGTCAAGGTCATTCCGGGAACCCGGATTCCATCGCGGCGGAACTCAAGAGATGCAACTGGCGTTTAGCTCATTCGGCCGTAAAGGAGCGGCAATCGACGAGCGCTTCAGAAGCCCCTTTGATAGATAACGAGATTCTAAAATCTTATTTTCCCTAAATATCAGGGGTTGGTTGTTGGGGGGGGTTGGAGATTTAATTTCGGGGATTCGATCGGTTTTTTTCGCAGGCTCCGGCTGGTGAGGAGCCCGGGGGGGGGGGTTAGTATGTTAACCGAGAAAGAGAACGGACAGGACTGAAAGATTGGTATTAAAAAAACTGGGACCCCGCCCTCCCTCGGGAGGGTGGCGAGACGAGAAAACAGAACGACCGACAGACGGCGCTGATGACGTTGCCCACGCCATTTCCTCCGGAAACTGATTTTCGAACTTGTTCGTATTGTGACGTAGACCGGGAACTCGTGGGTTATGTATTGTACGGCCGTTTTCCACATTCTTTTCCTTTCTCCACCCCCCCCTCTCTCTCTCTCTCTCCCCCGAAGTATTTCCACCATTAGTTCGACCGTTGGTCAGAGTCGCCATTGCAGCGTAGATCCGTCACCGAATGAAGCGGCCGAATCCACAACGTTATGCCGCCACCTAGCGACGGCGAGGACAGTTAGGCCTTCCGAAACAAAACCACCCTCGAGCCAGCGCCCAATGTTTCTTTACTTTTTCGTATTTTTTTCTTTAAAATAAAATAATGGTAACAACAACAGAAACCAAAGCCGAAAGTCGAAGTTCCGCTTATTTTAACACTTATTTCGCGAGACGATTTGGCTTTACAAGTCGGAAAGTGAAATTGTTCCGGAAACACTTTTACTAAGTGCGTCCGGTTCCCTTAACACTCGAACGTGGCCGGAGTTTGCCGATTGGAAAATGTAATAGACGTTCGATTTTTACAATTTAAAACTGAACGAAAGGCAACAGCTGCGTATAGTTTTAGCTATTTAAACTTATTTTAAAATTTTAAAGAAAAAAAAATAGTTAGTTCAATGCACAAAAATAATAAAATGGAAACCGATAATTCTGTTAATTCCATTTATAGAAAAATGGTCAGTCAAAAATTCTGCAGGTACATTTAAGGGGTTTTTTATGGAAAAATGTGAAAATACTTTTAATTCATTAATTCACGATATCATTAACAAATGCGGATAGCTTTATTATTATTATTATTATATTATTATTATTATTATTATTATTAAAGAGAATTAGAATGGAGATCTTAAAACTCGTGGAGATTATCTTTAGAATGTATTAATTAAACTTTTCATTTTAAATAAACTTGAATGTGTTAGAAACACAAACTGGTGGACGGACTGGAATGGCTTTATCCATAGAGGTGTTAAGAATTTAATTACTCGACTCAGTATACTAATTACTAGTGTAGTACTAATAATAGTATTATTGATGTTATCGCTTTTACTTTTTTTTAAAATTATTATTTATTATTAAACAAAGATGTAAAAACATGCTTTAAGTTCACAGAGCAATGAGATCCGCGGAGCTCGCTGTTGCGCCGAACTACAGCTCATCTGGGGCCTCGCTGCGGGGCTGACTCTACCTAATTATACTGATTAAAGATTCTCTCGAATCTCTTTATTATCTCCCCCTTCCCCCCATCTTCTTTTTCGGTTGAGATTTCGACAAAAGGGGTTTGTTTGTGTGTTGTGTGTGTGTGTGTTTTTTTTTTAATGTACATAATGCGCTGCCGTCACGCTAAAGTAGCTAAATGAATCAAACTGGGGGAAGGAGCGATGGGTCTGTACGAAGTTCGGATGCTGCCGGGTCTTTGTTGTCCGCGGGCCACCGGCCGATAGCCGACGCGTAATTCTCGCCATTGTCTGTTGTTCTCGGTGTCCTTCCTTCCTATTCCTCAGCAGCCGCCGGCATCGATCCGGCCATCGCGCGTCGGGACGGGGCGAGAACGGGGCCGGGCCCGTGCGCCTTGCCGAAGACTCTTCTCCCCCTCCCCCCCTCGACTAATTACTCTAAATGGCGGTTAGCTCGATACCGGCGCGGAACACGAGGCAGGAGGAGGAGGACATTAGGCGGAGATTAGCCAAAGCGTGTTGATGGTGGGCTTCGTGACGGCCAGGGCCGGTTTGTCCGGAGTGGATCCGTTAGTCGTCGTCGTTGTTGTTTTTTCTCTAAAATATCGGTTCTTCCTGCGGACTAACGACGGCAGCCAAGAGAGGAAAGGGGGGCGCCCCTCTGCCAAAACTTCTGAGGCGACAGCCAGCGACGTCTTGTGGAGGCAAGTGGCAATTGATTAATATCTGTGTAGGAGATGCGCGCGTAGCGGCGTCTCGAGTTATTAACGAGTTTCCGAGATGATTGATTGCGCGGTAGTAGTTGGCGAAAGTTAAAGCGCCGAAGTTTGATCGCCCCCCCCCACCACGAGAAAGTAAACTTGTTTTTTTTTTATGTTTTGTTTTTTTTTTTATAGCGGCCATGATGGAAAAAAAACGAATAAAGCTAGAATCTGTACGAAACTAATGCCGAGGTAAATAAAAACTTTTTTGGAAGTTACATAATTAAATTTAAAAAAAAAAACCGTTTAAAAGTTGTAATATCATCGTGTGTGGACGGACTGGGATTATTATTATTAATATTATTATTATTATTCTTTGTTTGATTTGATTATGAACAATGCATTTAATCAAATTATTCAGAACTTAATTATGCTCGGCCATTGTTCTACAAGAATAAAGTGAAACTATCAAAAATGGCTAAGGAAAATATACATAAAGTCAGAAGTCTTCAGAAAACTTATCTTTTAAACTGCTTTATTATTATTATTATTATTATTATTATTATTATTATTATTATTATGATATGTGTGTGCAGGTGTGATAAACATTTCTCTTTATCGTAGCATCGTTGTTCGGTATCTACCATTCCTGATGTCGACATTTCGTGACGGTAGAGAAGGAACATGTTAGAAGCATGTTGGTGGATACGTAGGTATTCTAACACAAAAAACTTTGGGGCTATAAACGATTCACAACAACAAAAAAAAATCAAACAGAAATATTCTCTCTACAATTCTAAAGAGAGAGAGGGAGATGAACAGATAGAGAGATGGAGAGGGAGAGAGAGAGATGAACAGATAGAGAGTGGAGAGAGAGAGAAGAGATGAACAGATGGAGAGGGAGAGGAGAGAGAGTGAACAGATTTAGAGATGAGAGAGAGAGAGATGAACAGATAGAGAGAGAGAGATGGGAGAGACAGATGGAGAGAGAGAGATGAACAGATGAGAGATGGAGAGATGAGATGAGAGATGGAGAGAGAGATGAACAGATAGAGAGATGGAGAGAGAGAGAGAGAGAGATGAACAGATGGAGAAGAGAGGGAGATGAACAGATAGAGAGATGGAGAGGAGAGAGAGATGAACAGATGGAGAGAGAGCAGAGAGGAGATGAACAGATAGAGAGATGGAGAGAGAGAGATGAACAGATCGAGAGAGAGAGACAGAGAGTGAACAGATAGAGAGATGGAGAGAGAGAGAGATGAACAGATAGAGAGATGGAGAGAGAGAAGAGATGAACAGATCGAGAGAAGAGAGAGAGAGTGAACGATGAGAGATGAGAGAGGAGAGAGAGAGAGATGAACAGATAGAGAGATGGAGAGAGAGAGAGATGAACAGATAGAGAGATGGAGAGAGAGAGAGGAAAACGACATCATTCGATGCTCTTTTCTTTTGTTTAATCATCACGCAAGTGTCCTCCCACAACGGATTCTGTTAAGTGCTTTTTTTTTGGTTTTCTTTTTAGAAAAAAGAAGGAAAGTTTAACATAAAACAAAAGCATCCCTTTGACAGATCTGTGCCATTATGTCTTATTATTTTTCGGAGATTCTACAGCGCCAGGGATGCGAGCTAATTTGCAGTTGGGAAATCCGGGAGCGAATGTCTCTGACGGGGATAAATCTCCAAGAAAAACTTTTATTTTCTTTTTTAAAGAAATGCAAAATTATCGAGGTGTATAATTCTTACATCTGAAGAACGCGCTCAAAACTACAGGTAGCCGCATTCCCCTAAAATAGATAGCGCAGATTTACAGAGATGTAGTTTCTAAGTTAATCATTATTCCAAGTCTCTTTTAACCGTAATCTTGAAAAAAAAAAAAAAATAGAATAAATAAGGATAACAATAAATTCAAACAAACAAAAGAAAAAAAAGGGGGGCAATATGAAACGGCTCAAACACGGATTCTATGGCAGCCAGGTGTTAGTGTGGAATGTGGCTTCGGGTTTTTTCCTATCCACTGGTAGCGATGCAATTAACTGTGGTGACAGAAAACACCGAAATGATCTGCTAGAGTCTGTAAATAAATAACGGTCCGACGTTCTGTTTTTGTCATTCTATTATCTGAGGAACTATTATTTTAAAAGATGTAAAACAAACCCCGACAAAATTGTACAGATATACCGGGAGACAAGACCAATTCCCTAAGTACAGGAGTTCTAAAGAAATTGTATCAAGGATTTGGAAAATAAATAGATTCAATAATAATAATAATAATATAAGAAGAAGGAGAAGGAGGAATGAATGGATGAACGAATATTTTTATGGCACTCGGCTAGTCGACATCTTTGTCTGCCATCATTTCGTCTGATTCTCTAGAAATAAATTTTTTTCACTTTGAATTTGAAATTACTTGACAAAACTGACTATTACTACTACTATTATTTAGTTCTCAATAGCAATAGTTGTTGTTTTTATTATTATTATTATTATCATCTACCAAGTTTCCTTAATTAATCACGATGTTACCACTCGGCTGTTTTAATGGTATACATCATTATAAACATCACGAATGCTCAGACATTTTGTCCCCTTCACCTAGCCGCTAATCGTTGTCTAATAGTGATAGAAAGGTTATCAGTACCACAAGATGTTCCTACTAATCTGATCCATTCATTAAGCAATTAACCGTTGTTGCTACACTGAGTGGTATTACAGTATTGGATGCCTCCTTGACCTTTTACCCAGCAACCAGTCATTGCTGTTACTATCGAACGCTAGCCTGATTCTTTCAGCCAGCAGAGTCGTTCTTACTAACGACAAGGAAAGTTGCAGTAATGGATGCTGTCTCGAACCATTGCCAGCTAAAATAAACAGTAGCGCTTGAATAAACAATGGTCTATAAAGTAAATTTAACCGATTACCGATATGGGAAATATTCTTATACGACTGCTAGCATTCTGTTTTCCTATTCCTCTGTCGGCCGTCGTCGACCCCGTGCATTCATTAGTCATGTCTTCCGTTCGTTTCTCTCTATCCTAGTTCGTTTTGTCTGTTTCTGTAAATTAAATCTTTTTTTTTTTTTTTTTAAAAAAATTATTTGTTTGTTCGGCTAGTCATTTATCTGGTTTTTATGATATTTATTTGTTAATTCATTTTCTCCACATGCGCTTTGCCTCGCCATCAATTCTTCGTTCCTTCCGTCTCTGTCACTCCGTTATTTCGCTTTCCCCCATCTGCGTTTCTCTTTTGTCTTTGTCTGTCTGTCCGCTTCCCCATCTGCTCACCCGCGGCCTAAAGGGTTTTCAGCTCTTAAATAACAGTTACCAGAGGCTAATGATATTATTAATAATAACTGAATAAATAACAGTCTAACGATTTCTCAAAGTCCCAGGTTTATTTTAAATTTCAGTATTCGAATGTATTTCGGTTAAACGTTCTTAAATATTAACAGATGCGCGCAGCTGTTTGGGGTTTGTTTTGTCCTTCCTTTTGGTACACGGAAGACAAAGAACTAATGTACAGCCGTGGAAGCAAACTTGGGCTCTACACGTCACAGGGTTTGGCAGCGCGTTCTGGCGGACAGCCGTGGAACTACGCCTCCTCACTAGAGTTGTCTCCCGCCCATAGGTTTTGGCGTACAAAACAACAACAGAAAAGCAGCAATTACTCGCGAACAAACAGATAACAAATAAAAATAAATAAATATATATATATATATATATTCCCCCCCTTCTCTCAGCCCTCCCTCCCTCCCCCCCTAAACATCAGAGTTTGGTTTTAAAAATCAGGGAACTTCTGGATTGGTTGTTACGTTACCACTAATCTCTAATTAAACGTATAGATGAGGTAAAAATCCGAAAGTTAAAGGTATGATATCGACTTTAGCCTCATTCACACGTCTAATTAGTAATTATTGGCACCTTGACAACTTATCACTGTAACCACTATTCTCAGTCTCCCCGTCCTCCACAGAAAGGCCGAGTATTTTAAGTGACAGTAGGGGTCATCACTTTGTTCAGTTCGGACGGACGGACTCGGCCCCTAGTTGACGGTCGGGACAGTTCGAGGTCAAAACAAACTCGTTCCGGTAGAATGATTCCGTGCGCTCACTCGCAAATACCAGAAGATTATCTATTACGATGCATTAGAAGCGCGAAACGAATAAGTAGATGAAGAATCAAAAGACGCAAGCAACAATCTATAATAACAACGCCCGGTTTTCTGGAATACCGTGCCCCTGGTACTTAGTCGTCGGAGAACAGTTTCCGCCATTTACCGTCAGCATCTCTCTCTCCATCTCTCTCCATCTCTCTCTCTCTCCATCTCTCTCCATCCATCCATCTCTCTCTCTATATATATATATAACATTTGCAGTACCTTCAGTCTAATGCCGTTGGTTCCTCCCATTACTGTGGCTGAGTACTGACTGCGACAGCTTACGACTTATTAAAGATGCTGAGTGTAAAAGGGTCAACATGCCCTCTGTGGTGACAGTGTGAGTCTTTTAGATGTGAATTTTCCGTAAATCCGCATGCGCTGTCTCTCTTTCTTCCAAAAGTTCTATTCTCGCATAGCTCTATAGAATCTGTCCGCCCTTTACTGATTCCCATGAAAAACGCTTCTTTATTACTGGAATTTCTAACAGGGCGAGTAAAGTTCTTCGCAGAGCCGCTATCTACCCAAGATACTTAAACACGATGTCGCATTTGTCTCTCGCTACACCTTTACGGAATTTAAAAATTCATTTTCAACGGTTTCCCTTTCCCAGTTGAGGGCCGCATTCTTCTCCGAGATCCCCATCGTTCTGCGTGGTGCCAGTCGTGTGAGGAAGCAGGAAGGGCTTAGTTATATTTCTCTTAATTTCAAATACCAATTAGTTTGAGATGATGGCATGATACCGGTTTATATCTTGATTGGATTTCAAACTTCAAGTTCAAGAAACTTCGTCTGTCAGATATCTGATCTTATCCCAACTTCCTTTTTATCATTTCCTTCTTTTTTTTTGTTTAAATTTGCCTTTTCACTGCTTCCGTATCTCCATCTCTCTACATATACATGTGCAAAGGCACGCGCATGTTCCGTCCTTGGGAACTTTTTATTGTTGTTCTGTATATTTTAAACTTTAGTTTAGTTTTATTAATTCTTTTTTTTTAAATGAACCAAACTGTAGTTCTAAATATTCTTTTTGTATAGTGGTTTTTTGTAATTATGTTGCATACCACCGTTCCGGTATTTTTATGTTCTTATGCGACCGACAGTGACAAGCAGAGCGAGAGAGAGAGAGAGAGAGAGAGAGAGAGAGAGGGAGAGAGAGAGAGAGAGTGAGAGAGAGAGAGAGAGGAATAAAAAGTACTGATGGAGGAAGAGAAGAGGATAAATAAAGAAAGAGAATGAAAAAGAAAGAAAACAAGTAAAAGAGAGATAAAAAGTGAGAAGAAAGACAGGGAAAACAAGGTAAGAGGGAAAGGGAGGAGAGAGAGATGAAGAGAAGGGAAAGAGAGATAAAGTGAGAAGAAAGACAGATGAAGACAAGGAGAAGAGGGAAGGGAGGTGAGAAAGAGAGGGAGCTGAAAGAGGAGAAGAGGGAAAGGGAGGAGAGAGAGATGAAGAGAAGGAGAAAGAGAGATAAAAGTGAGAAGAAAGACAGATGAAGACAAGGAGAAGAGGGAAAGGGAGGTGCGGAAAGAGAGGAGATGAAGAGGAGAAAGAGGGAAAGGGAGAGAGAGAGATGAAGAGAGGAGAAAGGAGATAAAAGTGAGAAGAAAGACAGATGAAGACAAGGAGAAGAGGGAAAGGGAGGTGAGAAAGAGAGAGAGATGAAGAGGAGAAGAGGGAAAGGGAGGAGAGAGAGATGAAGAGAAGGAGAAAGAGAGATAAAAGTGAGAAGAAAGGAAGATGAAGACAAGGAGAAGAGGGAAAGGGAGGTGAGAAAGAGAGAGATGAAGAGGGAAGAGGAGAGAAAGAGGAGAGATGAAGAGGGAAAGGGAGGGAGGAAAGAGAGAGAGAGAATAAAAAGTACTGATGGAGGAAGAGAGAGGAGAAATAATGAAAAAGAAAGAAGGCAAGTAAACGAGATAGAGAGGAGATAAAAGTGAGAAGAAAGACAGGTGAGACAGAAGAAGAGGGAAAGGGAGGAGAGAGAGATGAAGAAGGAGAAAGAGAGATAAAAGTGAGAAGAAAGACAGATGAAGACGAGGAGAAGAGGGAAAGGGAGGTGAGAAAGAGAGAGATGAAGATGGGAAAGGGAGGAGAGAAAGAGAGAGAGAGAATAAAAAGTAATGATGGAGGAAGAGAAGAGGAGAAATAAAGAAAGATAATGAAAAAGAAAGAAAGGCAAGTAAAAGAGAGAGATAGAGAGGAGATAAAAGTGAGAAGAAAGACAGATGAAAACGAGGAGAAGGGGGAAAGGGAGGAGAGAGATCTCATAATACAATTCATAACAAATAATTATATCCGATCCAATTATAATCTTTCTTTTGGCAGTTAGTAACAAAATTTTTAGAAAGAGAGACCAAAGAATTAGGAGTTTCTGTTTTTAAAAAAAAAAAACAACAAACTTTCATGCTGGGATTGAAGAAAGAACAGTAGGAAACAAGACAAAATTGAACAGAAATCTATGGAAAAGTCAAAAATGGAAGGTAAGAAAAAGATTTTTCTAAAAGGGCGGACGAAAAGGGGGCAGTTTTGATATATCAGAGCACACACGTGTATTTAGAAGCACATTCTCATACGACTCATGGGTGCGAATCGATTTGATTCCGGACCGGTTCGAGTCGCGGGTTAGGGTTTGTACTGTCGGTGTACCCTGGATTTTTCTTTCTCATCTCTCTCTCTCTCTCTCTCTTAACGAGAACACCGAAAATCGAGGCGAATTCGCGGTTTAAAAAATCTTATTCTGAACCAGCGAGCTACGCACGCACACACGCCGGGTGCTTGTCTGTCACCTGGCACCAAATATTTTGGTGAGATAAGTGATTATTAGAAACGCAAAATGTTTTGAAGCAATCGGTGGCTGGCTGGCTGCTATTACTATTATTACTAAAACTAATAGATACTGCTACTAACTACTATTTCTAATGCTAACACTACAACCTTTACTAGTAGGGAAAACCAGGGCTAGTCGCTACAGAGGTAAGCTGTTGCAAGCGCCAGTAATTCTTAATTAAACGTATAGAGTATAGATGAGCGTGTAATCTACGTCACGATGACTTATATATGTCGCTATAATCCATGTCAGACACAGATAAAAGCATGTGACGTCGATTATAGGCTAGCATTTAATTAAAAATCACTGCTACTGTAACAAATATAGCCAAGAAATCTTTTACTTGAACTAATAATACAACTACTGCTATTATTATTATTATTAGTATTATTATTATTATTATTATTATTATTATTATTATTTTATATTATTATTATTATTATTATTATTATTATTATTATTATTATTATTATTATTGTTGTTGTTGTTGTTGTGGTGTGTGGTGTTGGTGGGTTGTTATTATTTTATTATCTATTATTATTATTTATTATTATTATATTATTATTATTATCATCATCTTACTATTACTGGTAAAAAAATTTTTTTGGTTTTTATCTTAGTAATAAACTAGTTTCTAACCTTTCGATTTAGGATATATATTTTTTCTGACTCCCAGCAAATAATTAAGTTAATTCCAGGTATTTTATAACCTTCAACTAGATAAATAATATTGTAAACGAACAAACGATAAATGAATAGAACACTGTAATACCAAATTAAATTATCAAAAAATAGTTATTTCCGAGACATTCGGGTCTGGAATTGATTTAATACTGAAATAAATATATATAAAATCGACAACTGCCTCTGCATTACAAAAGCTGATGTAAGTTTGTAAACCGCGATATTAAGTTAATTATCGGTTAGTCATAGAAACGATCGATATCGTTCGATGGATCGTTATATCATGCTGTTCTTTTTGTATGGATTTCTTCTTTTGTTTTGTTTTTTTGGTTTTACGAGCTTTGTTTCTATAGAGACCCGGGACGAAGTTCCGCAATGCAAAACTCTCATAGATAGGAAAACATTGCAACTGTCAACATTCATTTGCAGTAACCGCTTCTTCTTCTTCTTCTTCTTCTTCTTCTTTTTTTTTTTGTTGTAGTCATTTGCCGTTGGTGTGGGAGGATGTTAGAGACCACCGCGACAGCTGAGTAGTTCGAAATCAAGGGGATACGGGGAGGGGGCGGTCGGAGGAGAGAGATCGCGCTGATCAATTACAAACTAAAGGGTTAAATATTTTCTCTAGACGCCCTACGTTGTCCGCCTTCTTGTTATCGTAATCAGACACGATCGGATGGCGATAGAAGGATATCAATGTGGTAAGAGGAAAGGAATGCGTTCGTCGCAAAGTCTCTGGAGAGTTATTTTACAAAAATAAAAAAAAAAATTAAAATCTAAGGAAAGAAACAAGTAATCGTGCAACAATTAAAACCTATTATCTGCGTTTTTTTCTATTTTATCGTTGGTTTCTTGCCTATAATAATTTTTTTGAAGGGGCTTTAGAATATTAAAATCTATCTATCTCTCTCTCTCTCTCCAGAAATTAATTGGCGACGACTTATTACTTGCGCCCACTGTATTTTCGATCGTTTTTCTCTCTCTGATATAAATGTTCGCAGCCAAACTCCCATATCATTCCCCTTGAAATCTTTGAATTTACTATTGAAGTTTTTACATTTTCTTTGCAAAAGTTTCAACCCGAAGTGTGATCAAAGGTTTTTTAAAAAAAATCAATTTTGTAATATTTAAAAAAAAAAAATTCTTTTTTTTTTTTTAATTTTTAAACTCTTTTTTTCACATAGAAGTTCAACGCATCGCAGCAACTTCCCTGCCATTCGTCGTCCAGCTTTAAAGAAATACCGCAGATTTTATATCCTCCATTTATAGCCGGAACAATTGTCACAGAGAATGTTATCTGCAGCACCGTATAAAAAGAAGCCACCTAAACTGTGACCAGAAGAAAGGGGAAAAGAAAAAAAATACATGACAAAAGAATGTCAAGTCCTGGCTAAAATAAAACTATAACAATTATTGTAAAGGCCCCGTATCAGTCATCAATCATAACACGCCACAAGCGGTATTTGCCAAAGATATGACATCACCACCACTGTTGTTATTAC
The DNA here is from genome assembly GCA_018389105.1 of Nautilus pompilius. NCBI lineage: Eukaryota > Metazoa > Mollusca > Cephalopoda > Nautilida > Nautilidae > Nautilus > Nautilus pompilius. The sequence continues at coordinate 45,731 of JACATO010001768.1, read as the reverse complement.
GTCACGTGGTACTTGCCAAAGATATGACATCACCACCACTGTTGTTATTACGTCACGTGGTACTTGCCAAAGATATGACATCACCACCACTGTTGTTATTACACCACAAGCGGTATTTGCCAAAGATATGACATCACGACCACTGTTGTTATTACGTCACGTGGCACTTGCCATAGATATGACATCACGACCACTGTTGTTATTACACCACAAGCGGTGTTTGCCAAAGATATGACATCACGACCACTGTTGTTATTACGTCACAAGCGGTATTTGCCAAAGATATGATGTCACCACCGCTGTTGTCATTACATCACGTGGTACTTGCCAAAGATATGACATCACGACCACTGTTGTTATTACGTCACGTGGCACTTGCCATAGATATGACGTCACCACCGCTGTTGTTATTACGTCACGTGGTATTTACCAAAGATATGACGTCACCACCACTGTTGTCATTACGTCACAAGCGGTATTTTCCAAAGATATGACGTCACCACCGCTGTTGTCATTACGTCACAAGCGGTATTTGCCAAAGATATGACGTCACCACCACTGTTGTTATTACGTCACAAGTGGTTTGATCACGATAGTTAAAACCACACCAGAACAAAAAAAAAAAAGCTTAAACAACAAGTACCTTAAGCGGTTTGTACGAAACAAGATACCATTCAGCCCTCGTGTTTAGATCGAAGATGACAAAATCTTAGTGTTGACGGAACGTGTGACGAGACTTTACTAATTATTCTGCAGACATAGATGGGGGAAAGAACTCTTTATACTGTTTTTTAAAAACATTATAAACAGGCTTTGGACCTAAAATTATCGACAAATTCCAGCTTTTGAGATCGTACAGAAATTCCATCCATTTATATATTTTATATATTTTTTAAAACAAAAGAGAAAACCTTGAGTTAATAAAGTAAAAAGAAAACACGTACCGTTATATTTAATCTACATAATGTCTTGCATTTTGTTTTCTTTTGATTTCCACTAATTTAATCGATCGATTTCGATTTCAAAAGGGCAATAGCATATTTTACTCCTTAACCCTCTGTATACTGGATCCGTCCTTCCCTAACTTATACTACCCGGAAGCCATAATTAGTATTTGTGCTAGACTAGCTGTGTATTTCGTCACTGCACTCGTAAGGCAAAACAGGTGGGGTAGCTGTTACAGACTTGCATTGACGAGGAAGGTACTGCACACTAGACGGTATACAGGGGAGGTAATCGTTTGTTTCTGAGAAAATGGGAGGAAATAATTTTGCAAGAAATCGTCACTTTCAGAATCGCTTTTTAGATTATACCGAAAAAATTTTGTATTGCGCAATAATGCGATGAAGACCTGGAAGTTGGTGGAACCAAGAGGATCCGTCCGAGATACTTGTCAAGAATTACTCCCCGCACGCGAGACCTGCTTAATATCACGATAAATCGACTTCGCCGTCCGGACGAGATTGGATCGGTTGATCAAAATGCCATTGTCAGGGAAGAAATCCCTCTCGACCGACAATAAGGAACACGATGATAATCGCGCCCATCGATCGCGAACTCTCGCCGAACGTTCTCCAACAATCTTCCTTGCATCGATGTAAAGCGTCGTATCTGATGGTAGATTTCGCGTGGTAAGATGAGGGGAGGGTGGAGCGAGAGACAGATGACGTCAGTACAGAAAGAGTAGAGAGAGAGAGAGAGAGGTAACGCGTCCGACGAAGTTCGGGTTTAACTTTCGCTGATAAACCTTTACACCGATCCACTAATCCCTAAGCGTTTTTGGCGTCTCCCGCTGAACTGTGAACACGAGGCATTGGTACGGTACACGCCGGCATCGAGCTGCGTGTGGGGACAAATAAGTGCGACAAAGACAATAAAATGGTTTCAACCCCGAATGCCAATATGAATTCTACGTCACGTGGTCATTGTTATTATTATTATTATTATGATTATTATAGCACATTAATGATGCAAAAGGAACCCTACGACAACAAAGAATGGAAAGCCAATCTTAACACCACTTCGCGACACAGGCTATCCAATTTTTACGTCACGCCACACTGGCTGGCTCACTGTTCCGGTATCAGCAAAATCCTGGAATAATTTATTTCTCCGCGGCGATTCTGATAAGACTTTTGACAGGGGAATGGGAATTATTGCGTTCGTTCCATTTCGAGCAGTAACGAGCCGATGCTATCAGAAGGACTATTGATTACAACGCAATATTTACTACAAATATGACTTTCTTGAAGTGCGGTTGTGGACGTGTGGTTTTGAGTTATATATTGGCAGAGTTGAAGTTTGGGTAATTATTGATACCGTCGGATGACAGCCGCACCGAATATTGAAAGAATTCTGAGTGGTGCGTATTCCAATTTTATATTAAAAAAAAAAAAAATTTAATGAGATGTAATTACTGTTGTTTTTTCCCCTCGGTTTTCAGAACTTGACCATAGAATGAAAAAAAAAAAGAAATATATATTCTCTAGATAAAATGCAAAGTTATCGATTACCGAAATTATCTATAATAAGTTTTGAACATTCTGACACGAGTTAGTTCGTTGACATTCAGATTAATCAGCAAAGTTGCAATTTGCATACAGATTACATTGGGTAAATTCGAAAGGGAAATGAAAAATTACTATTTGAAATATTTAGTTTTCTGGAAGTACGAGTTCGACATTTGTCAAATTTTTTCCAATATTTTAAGTGGCAAGTCCTGGCTAAGATGAAATTGAAATCCATTGGGGTTTCTCCTCCAATAAAGATGAAAGTATAAATTAGACAAGGAGTAGACTGTTTGCCATACTTACGACACCCAACCAGGTTATTCAGAGTAAGCAACTAATTCTTTAAAGGCCTTGTATTAGTCATCAATTGATAACAGGAGACAAGTGGTATCTGCTAAAACATGCATGTGACGCCATTACCACTGTTTTTGTTACATCATAAGTGGTATTTGTTAAACATGCATGTGACGCCATTACCACTGTTTCTGTTACGTCATAAGTGATATTTGCTAAAACATGCATGTGACGCCATTACCACTGTTTTTGTTACGTCATAAGTGATATTTGTAAAACATGCATGTGACGCTATTACCACTGTTTCTGTTACGTCATAAGTGATATTTGCTAAAACATGCATGTGACGCCATTACCACTGTTTCTGTTACGTCATAAGTGGTATTTGCTAAAAGATGCATGTGACGCCATTACCACTGTTTTTGTTACGTCATAAGTGGTATTTTCCCTATCTCACTGTTTTTATAAAATTGACACGAAAGATTTTTAAAAACTCTCTTTACGTGTTTATAGAAACAGTTTTGGCAAATGTCCGTGTTCATAGTTTGCTTACAGAGGTCAAATTTGTTGACAAATGCTAAAGTGTGTTGTATTGTTTATATATATATATATATATATATAGGGGGGGAGAGAGAGAGAGAGAGAATTATCCGAACGTCAATATTCCGTAAAGCTTTATCGGACTGTTCCAAACGGATGTTGTCAATCTGCTCAGTGGTCAGAGCACGCACTGACATACAAGGCTTTACTAAAAGTCACACTGACATTTCGGCCGGCTCACTTCTGATCCTCTGGCTTTTTGCTGGATAAAAAAAGGAGGGAGGGAATCCGGAAGGCCAGTACGATTGCGATAACGCTAAAGCGATCGATTCCCGAAGCTACTCAGTCTAAGCAGAACAAAGAGGCATTTCCAAAACGAAATGGGACGTGGGCTGGCGAACATCCGTCAATCCACAGCCGCGCCGCCTAGTATCCCTCCGCGATTCTAGAACGAGACCGAGCGTAAAATGTTGACAGAAAGACTTATGAGCCGGCAATGTTGGTAAATGGTACTTCCGTGTAACGGAGCGATCGCCCTCCATGTCAGACACGATCTTTCATCATCAGCAACATCCCTGGGAGATTAATCCCGACCGATTTAAGTTCACCGTTCATCCGTAAGCGCGCCCCCCCCACCACCTCGTCTCTCGCCAAACACTTGTCCTCATTACAAAACAAAAGAAGCCCGGCATGGCCTCTTGTCTTAATTTATTTACTCATTTATCATCCGCTGAGGTGCATGCTGGGTACTGTGAATGAAAGATAAAATGGCGCACAACTTTACACGCTAGAATGATAAAACAGGGCATGCCGCATTCCAAAAAGCGGAACACCAATATTTTATTTATTATAGAAATAAATTTATACATAAACTGTAGGCTGTAGCCTTTAAAATGGAATTTTGCAAGTTCTCTTTTCTTATTCTCAATAAAAGAATAAAATACAAGCTTAGCGATGAGGAAAAGAATTTTTTAAAAAAAAAACCCGGTTTATTACATTTTATTGACACGAATTTAGGAATCAGCAATCGTCGCGATTAAGTTTGATATGACATTGCGAGTTAATAGCTATAATGACTAGTATAAATCGCTAGTAGTAATCAGTGTTATATAGAGTAGAATTTTGATAAATTATTGTAACTTTATTGTGAAGAGTTCATTTTGTAGCCGACTTGAGAAAAGTTAGATGTTTTAATCCCAAAAATTTATTTACTTTAGAGTTTAACGTTGATAATCGTGAATAATTTATTATATTATTATTATTATTATTATTATTATATTATTATTATTATTATTATTATTATTAATAATAATATAATAATAATAATTTTGTTAACTCCCCTTCGGTCAGAAACCGCTTAGAATAATGAAATAAATTGATGTAAATATATGAGTAGAAAAGCCACCATGTTGGTAAAATAATACCTGTGTAAATATTAATGCGCCATGAAATTAAAAGTAAATCTGTAATTCGATATGAAACATTTCCTTACTGTTTCCCTATCCTCTTTAGGTGTTATTGTGGTGACTGCATAAAAGAAAATGGCAAATCGCGTGACTCTTGGAGAACGAGTGCTGAGGAAGCGTTCGAAGTTACTCAAAAGTAAACCCAACGGAATTTCAAGGGCAGCAGCGAAGAGGAGTTCATAGTGAGCCTTCGTCAAGAGAGATAACTCTAGCAGTGTCGAGAAAGCCGGAACTGCTGCCCCCTTGGGGAAAGATCCGTCACCGTACTAAGAAAACCGTCAACTGTTTTCCTGCGTATTCCCGGAGAGTTTATCAGACCCGCATCAGCAGTGAACTGCTCACTGACTTTGTCATCGGTCTTTCTCTTGATCTGAAGTTGAGGCAGTTTCATCCAACACAGGTGTGGCTGAGTCACACCTGCGGATACCTCGAGACGCCGTTTACTTAGCACAGGACACTTTATGGTTCATGCACGATGGAGCACCGTCCATTTTCGTTCACCAGTCTCTACAAGAGAGGTAATTCCCTAGCGGAGGAGCATGGCGCTACAGTTATCCGCTAGAGGGCGCTGGTTATCTTGCGCCACGAGGGCTCAGGCACTGGCAACTTAGATATCGAAAGTCTCACTAAGATTTTTTTTATTTTTTCAAGAAAATGGAGTTTCTGGGGAAAACGCCACACGGCCAGCTGGTGAAGAAGAATTAGAAGAAACCATGCCAGACAGGTGGGGGGGGTTACACCAAACCAAGCCGATACCAGACTCGGAATCGAACTGGAGCCTTCAGCCTCGACACCCAAACAACTGTTTGTCTAGCCATTGGGACCCAGACCGCTTAAACGCGAATCTAACTTCCTGTGTTATTTTGCTATTGAAATGGTAGCATTGTTCGGCTGTCTATACAACAGCCCGCGCATACGAATTACCAAGCAATTATGGCTACACTAGTAGCTAAACAATAGCGTTCGGAAGTTCCACACCTTCTGCTGCTGCTGTTGTTTGATGTCCAACATTCCACGTTACAAGTGGTCGTGAGATCTAATGCCATTACGTTCGAAAATCTATCACTGACGTCAGGGGGGGGGGATGGTCTGGAGGGTGTAACGTAACGTCACCAGCCACCGAATCTCGTCGGCCGCGCTATTGTCTTTTTTTCTCCCCCTCCTCCGGAGAGGTCGAGACGACACGAGCGCGGTGGTGATGGAAGCTCGTTAACAACATCTAGAAGACATTTTCCGAGAGGCTGCACTTAGCGAATTCGCCCGTCTTCTTCCTCGATATACGCCACTGTCTGTAGGCGGACCGTTTTATACCGCATCCCCCCCCTCTGTAAGACGTCTCTTCATCCCGAAAGAGTTCGGCTTAAAAGGGTTCACAACTTTTGACTGTTAGCATCAGTTCGCAGCGCACAGCGCCCATCGTCTGGCTCTCGCCCCTTTTATCATTTTTTTTACTATCATTATTTCTCTTATACATATATATTTTATTATTATTTTTCGAGGAAGCGCTAATGGCCGTCCTTGGGAGGTCTTCGGGAAGCCATCATCCTTAAGAGAAATCACAACCTCTTAGGGCTCACCCGACAGGTCTCTAATTACGACGGTCACTGGTCTCGGTATCAGGGAATCAAATATATATTAAACGAGGCGATAAGGGCGTGGCGCGCGCGCGTGTGTGTGTGTGTGTGTGTGTGTGCGTGTGTATGCGTGTGCGTGTGTGTGTGTGTGTGTGTGTGCGCGCGCGCCTCTCTCTTGTACCGGTCATGGTTTCTCGTCTCCTCAACGCGTCGTGAAATAACAAACCGTTAGCTGGTCGGACGACGTCGTGTTTCCTGTTCTACAGCACAGCGGTCTGTCTCAGCCGGAGGGCGGGCAGACTATATAATGGATAAAGCGTGTTACCCTGCCACACGTGTGATTATACACTACCAACAATTGTATGGTGGGATAACTCGGCGTTATTTTGAAAGTGGATAATTGTTGGGGGAGGAAAATGCTTTATAGCAAAAAGTATCTATGTTAAATATATATATAAGTTAACAGAGAATTTCCTCTTATAAACAATTCGTCCATGTTTACAAATTTTTGTTGTTTTTTGTCAGTGAAAAGAATTCGATCCGTATCTATCGTTATCTCTCTTCATCTCTCTCTCTCTCCAGCGCTCGAGCCATCTCTCTCTCCCTAGCTGCTCCTCGGCTTCTCCTCCCATCTCTCTCTCCATCTCTCTCTCTCTCATCTCTCTCTCTCCCTTCTCTCTCGCCATTCTCTCTCTCTCTCTCCCTCTCTCTCTCTCCATCTTCCATATCTCTCTCCTCTCTCTCTCTATATATCTCTCCATCAACCCTCTCTCTCTCTCTCTCTCCATCTCTCTCCATCTCTCTCTCTATATATATATTATCTCTCCATCAACCTCTCTCTCCTCATCTCTCCTCTCTCCCTCTCTCTCTCTCTCTCTCTCTCGAATAAAAGAAAATTGGAAAAAAAAACTAAATGACAGAAAACAGAATATTATATGTACCAGATATCTAAAGAATTATTAAAACAAAACTTTTTTTTGAAAAAAAAAAGAGAAAATCGCTTCATAATGAAATTACAAAATGAAACTGTAGGAAACAGAGAGAGACAAGAGAACGCTGAATTTACAGACAGTGTAAAGCAGCCGTATAAACCATGCAGTTGGAAAGAATATTATACAATTTGCCAGTAAATAAATATCTGTCAGGTCGATCTTTATCAGTAAATGCTATGAAGAGTTGGACTTTTACATATCTGTACTCATCATTGAACCTGTCTGTTTTGCTGCATAAGCAGCGCAGTCGGCCATTTTCCCTCCACCTGGTGTATTTACCCATTTTTCCTATTTTCGCCGTCTTGCCGAAGTTCTTGTTTAACAATTCTATATTCTTGTCTCTTTGTTGTTTGTTTTTCTATTTTTGCAGGATTTCTGTCGCTTTTTATAAAAAAAAAAAAAAAAAAACATTTATTTTTCAAGAGAAATTTCTCTTACTAGTAATTCAGTCCGGTTTGTTCTCATTTGCACGGTCAGGGAAAGATGGGCAAGCCAGGAGGAGCTGGACTCGTTATACAACAGCCCAGTTTCGGCGGAATAACGATTTCCATCTGAATCGCATTATTCTATATTACCGGCGCGAATAAGAGAGCGCTTTTGATCTTAAAGTCCGGCTATGTAATGACAAAACGGCTATGCAAGCTGGTCCAAGAGAACTGGCGACGCTTATAGAAATTCTTTCCGTTTTCTTATACAGATAGAATTAGACCTTAAACTGCCCGCGATCTGTAGAGCCAGACCTTGAATTGTTTGGTTCCTTCACCCAGAATGTTTCAAAATGTTCATCACTTCCCCCGTGCGCCAGCCCACACACGTTAGGAAAACTACTCGTCATTACTATTGTTTCTGTTGTTGTTGTTGTTGTTGTTGTATGGCATCATTTGTAACACTACCGATAACTCGGATAACTCAGCACAGAAAGTGATGGTTCCACTTTAAACGCGACTTATTCGAGACGGTCCCTCGAACAGCGGTCCACGGTGGTCCACGGTGCCGTCTAAAGGATGAGACGCCTAAGAGAACATTTCGAGCCGATTCAGAACGTCTGCCGGCCGCGAGGGGGCGTGGCGCCTTCCTGCCGGAAACCGTGTGTCCGAAAAGTGGCCGTTCCAAGAGTAGGTTCTTCTAACCCATCTGCTTCCTTTGCTGTCGGGTCTTGAAAAATAAACAGCCAAAGACTGCCGGTTCTTGTTCTGCACCAAACCCTGACTTCGCGGCTAGCGTTCCTTTTTTCTCGATAATTCCGACAAACGACTATAGGAAAACTGGCGACACCCGCGTGCAGCCTTTTCATCCGGGTACTGCAGCTGTAAAAGTTAAACTTCATACGAACGTAATAACCCCTGTGTCAAGCCATAAACGTCTCGGCGGCGACCGGCGACGCTCACCCGATCCACCAAAATCCTTTCTGACGTGCGACGTGACGTTTATTGCATTACCGTCCCCAATAGAAAAGACTTAATAACGTAAAATTTTTTTCCCCCTTTTCTCGCGGAAAAAAAACATCCTACGTAAATGATATTAGCAGTCTAATCGAATTAACCGTATCTCTCTCTCTCCTCTCTTCTCTGCTCTCCTCTCTCTCTCTCTCTCTCTCTCTCTCTCTCTCCCATCTCTCTTCATCTCTCTCTCTCTCAAATATCATCTCTCTCTCTCTCTCTATTTCTCCATCTCTGATGTTTCTCTCTCATCTTCATCTCTCTCTCTCTCCACTCTCGCTCTCTCTCTCTCTCGCTCCTCTCCCTCTCGCTCTTCATCTCGCTCTCCAGCCTGTCTCTCCATCTTCATCTCTCTCTCTCTCTATCTCTCTATTCTCTCTCTCTCTCTCCATCTCTCTTCTCATCGATCTCTCTCTCTCTCATCTTCTCGTCTCTCCTCTCTTCTCTCTCTCTCGGGATATGACGGTCACGCGCCTTGGACAAGTAAACAATTGGCAAGCGAACATCGAGGCTGACGCCAGACGCCTTTCCGTGGCTGCATTTGGCCGCTTAGAGGACGCGCTTGACACCATCCTCCTCTCCGCCGAATAAGCACATCGTGATTGCCTATGTCAGAGAACTGTGTCTCCCGACCACCACCTCCTCCTCCTCCGCCCATTCACCCGATGTTTCCAGCGCGGTCTGGTGGTCAGTCGGTAAATGACAACAGAGTGATCCAACACCCAAAGGGAGAGGAATCTTGCCGACACCCGCGACTTTCCCATCACTCTACGAGCACTATAACATCTGACGTCGCATGACTAACCCTTGGATACCGGTGCCCCGACCAGTCGTTTATCAGTCGGCCAATATAGGCACCCAGTAAATCATTTGCCAGGGCACTTCGAAACTCTGTTGCGGGCTTTTGAAGAATCTCTGAAAAATAATTGCATTGAAATAAAAAAAAAAAAAAAAGATTTGCGCATTGACTGACCAACGAGAAGAAACAACAACAGGTATCTCGAATTCTCGGAGTTAACGTGTTCCAAGCGTCAGGGTGCACGATCCATACGCCATCAGCTCGCCAGTGAGAGTCACAGATTTGACGCCATTACTGCCCAACAAAGGTGTAAAGCAGAAGTAGAATTATCCGCTGCCGAATAAGAGAGTTAGTAGAAGAAAGGGCAGATAACCGCAGTTTTAAAACCCCTCACACGACAAGTTATTAAGAGAGCTTTCAAAAGATAATTAAAATTTTTAAAAAAATTAAACTGAATTAACTCGCATCGACGGTCGCCAGTTACTTGGGGGGGAGGAGTGGAGATTTTTAAGAGCTTTGAAGTTCGGACAAAGAGACTGTCGCCACGTGGCTGTCATTTTAGTCGCGTGAAACGCATGCGCAAACTTGAAGAAGCGCGAGATCGCCATTCCGGTCTCCCACCCACCTCCCGCCGGACGGGTCGATTACCAACACCTGTCGCAACGGGTGTAAACGCGAAAATGTTTTATTCGCCCGGTACGGCATCCCCCCTGAGCGGTCGTAGATCAAACCCTGGAGGTGGCTGAATGGGTTTGCTCTCACTTACAGGTAACAGGAGTCGCCGAGTTGTTGGTACGGGGAGGGGGGGGGCGTCCGTCCTCTCCTCTCCTCTCCTCTCCTCTCCTCTCTTTATTTTATCGCCAGTCGGTTCGGCAAATTTTTATTTTTCAGTTTCGTTGTTTCGGATGCCCGATGACGGAGAAGCCAGGAGCTCGACGTTGGGTGGGTGGGGGGGACACGGACGGATGCCCGGATGTACAAAGGGAGACAAGACAAACGAGACGAAGATTAACACCCACCAGCTATCTGAAAGATGGAATTTTAAATTCAAAATACCCGACAACTTTAATTTCCTATATGGATTTAAAATGAAAAATAATTTAAAAAAAATTAGTTAATAGAATTCGGACTGTCGTTATATAAAACTAAAATTTCTTTTGTTTTTATTTCGTTAATATGATTAGTACTATCCAACGATTAAGTGCTACATAGATATATGATCACTGTATAGTCAAACTAAAATAATACAGTGGGTTTATAAAACAAACAGGCAACTTTACGATGTCGGCGTTGTTAAGTAAGTAAGAAAAATTTCCTTGTCGAGAAGTTTTAAGTTGCCTCACTTCTGGAAGACGTACAGCGCCAAGCCGATGACGTATGCATGCATTAGCGAACCGCATATGACGCACTTGTTGAACAGATTTCCCCTTCCGAAGTGAAGAGTGCCGGGTCAGCCTTTGAACTACCGATTCTTCTTTTTAGACGCGTCTGAAGATTTTCAGTTATTTAATTGTTACAAGCGAATTTTAGATTTTCAAATCTGGCCACTTTACGCAGCTCTCTGCTATAATAATTTTGGTACCTGTCATTATACTATATAAGCTTGTGGGAGAACATACGGCGAGTAAAGACAAAGAACGGAGTGGAGTTCTGTACGTTGACACTTGGCCGAGCCACCGTCGGGAGCCGCTACCCCCAGGTGGCGTTCAATCAACGAGATCTCGTATCACGCGGTCCAGATTCTCTTCCCCATTTGAACTCGAGAGCTTCCTCTAATTTCATCTTATTCGTGTGATGTAAACGAGCTGATCTTACTGACAGTCCAGATACTCGCGAAGGAGTTCGACTGGATTTATATCAGAACTTTCGGGGCGTCCAGGTAAGATGTTAGCTGCTTTGATTCCCTTTGCGCGCCACCCAACTCGAGATTTTAAACACTTCATCTCGGCACGCCTTGTTGGTCACCAACCACCACCGGGTAGAAATGAGAAGTCCTTTCGCGAAACACCAGTTCTGTCTTCCCACCTCGACCAATTGCGACCCGTAATAGCACTGCGCTGCCGCCGTCTCCGCATACGACACCGGGCCAAAGATCTCCGCTAGATCTTCTCCCGACCTCGGTCCGACTCTGAGACGTTGAAGAAGAGCTACACGGCGCCAGTCCTTGAGGGTATCGCCAGGCGCGCCCTCCGACCCGGTACAGAATAAGGCCTGGGGTCCCCCTACCCCCGTGGTCTCTGTGGCTAATTGGGTAAAGATGACCGACGGTCCGTTCTTCTGACTCTATTCCTGTTGCACCGGGAATTGGGCGTGGCGCCTTCTCGCAGCACTGACGTTCGCGTCGATGAACTTCGGAATGTTATTGGCCACAGATTCACGATAAATGGGTGAGGTCTTTAGCAATAACCCTGCTGCTGCTGCCCACAATTTGAAAGTCCTATGGCTCGAAAATTCGGAAAAATGAAAAACAATTCGGGATCGTCTGTCTTCACGCTGGCTAACTCCTGCCCGCCTAGACGTCCCACATTAATGTGGGAGGCTAAATTAATATAGCAAGGAACTGCATAAAAATCTGAAATAAGCATCAGTAATTTTTCTCAAATTTTTAATGTTTATTTTATTAAAGACATTCATTTGTGGATAGGTTATTTGCGTTCCTAAATAGATAACTGGTAGCCATCAGCGGATAAAAAATATGATTACAGATACATTTATATTAATTAGCATCTTTAATATCTAGTCGCTTTGAGTTACGACGCCTTTGAAGTTGGTTTAAATTGTTCTCATGATTTTTTCTAGGTTAATATTTGGTTGATATCTTACTTTATACTACACCGTGAGAGCCTCCTAATAAAATGTGTTTTGCTTGAAGCGAAAAGAATTAGATACCATTATGTACGCTGGGGGGGGAGATAATTTAATTATCTCCCTTGTAACGCATTTCCACAGTATTATTTGATTAAGAATAAACGGAAATAAATAGTGAACTAACTGAATTAAGAAAGGGAGGGAAAAAAGTATTGAAAGCTCTTTGCCTAAGCAGAAAAACATTAAATCAATTACGCTATATTTCGACTTGCATATTTAGATAATAAATTTATAATTAAAAAAAAAGGAAGACGAGGAAGCTCTGATTCCCTTATTTCTTTGATAGCTGAAGAGGAAATTAATGAATCATTATTATCATACATATATTTCACTTAAGCAATTCCAAAAGATTGAGTTTTCCATCCATCCGTACATATTCGGAATCCGTATTTGCTAAAGTATAGGTTTTACTTCATTTTGTCTTGCAACAGGAAGCAATTTTTTTTTTTTTTTTAAAAAAATTCTATTTCCGGTGTAGCGCGTGTCTTAATGTATTTCCGCTTTTTCCACCTTAGGAAAAAAAAGAGAATCAAGGCTCTCCTCTTAGCCACCATCTGGACATTGTGGCAGACCTGTTAACGCCCCCTCCTGATCAGACAACAGTCAGCGATGACGGTCTACGCTAACTTCCGAGTTTCACGCATCGTTCAGGGCAAAAAAAAAAAACTCTCATTTTTCTTTCGGTGTTACTTCCTTAAAATTCTATGACTTGTCTCAAGAGGCGCCTAAATCTCTCCAGACTGGCATTTCAAAGCGGTCCCGACAATCCCTTAAGATCCCCTTGTATGAAGCCCTAATTACTGTCACTGAAGCATGAGATATTCATTTCAGCCACTCTACAGATATCATATTTCATCGATCGCTCAGGCCGACATGGCGCAACAAGTGATGCTACTTCTCCCCTGATTAGTCTCTATTCAGAACGGTTTGAATGGTAAATCGACTGGGATGGATCGCTGTTTTAGACTCACAGATTAAAACTCCTCTACTTTCATTTTCTTCTTTACTCCCCCCCCCCACCTCTTCTCCCGTTCCCGCTCGCATTTGTCTGGGCGACGTTTGTGGTTGTCGCCTTCGTTCTGTTCGCTTCGTTAGAACTGAATGTTTGTTTTTGTGGTGTGGCAGGGTAAAGTACAGTGAAACTGAGGCAGCCAAATATCTATGTATTAGGAGGATAAATAATTAAATATGGCATAAAAGTATATAATTTTATTTATTTAGAGTTACAATTTAAGAGAGAGAGAGAGATGAACAGATGGAGAGATAGAGAGAGAGAAGGGGGATGAAGAGAGAGAGAGAGAGGATGGAGAGTTTCTGCTGTTTGTTGATGTTGTTGATGGGGGAGATGCTTAAACTAAATTGCACTCAGATTTCTTTCGGTAAATGCACGTCTGATTCGTATTAGATAGATTTAGCACTATGATTGGCGTGGGTAGGTTTTGGCCGGTTTCCTGCCATGTATAAACGGAAGTGTGGGGGGTGGTCTCGCCAGCCGCCATTAGGCTTGCCGATTACCTCGTCGCCGACAGCGCGCATGCGCGTCATCTAAACCAGTAATTCAAGTACGTCTTAATTTTGATTTTAAAAAAAAATTTTTTTTTTTAAAACTTTTTAAACATTTATTTTTTACATACCCTGCTTATCTCTTTACTAAGCTAGACGACAAACTCGGAGACCGTACGTGGTAACCGCGCGAATGGAAATGTCACGTGAATCCCGAGAACACACACACACACACACACATTAATGTCGTATACCGTATGGCGTTCAAGGTTACGTCATGAGAGTGCATAGAAATTCAGTTGTACGTCATAATTGTGTGCAAGGCCTTACCGCAATGGCATATATCAAATATGTTTCGAGTAATATCTTGGCTTTTCCGTTATATTTATATTTCAATACAGTCTACCGGATGTCACGCCTACATCTACTCTCACTTTAGAAATACTTAAAAACGCAAGAGGGGCTGCTGGGTAATTTAGCAGTGAACCGAATCGCAAACAACAGTAATGTACGCTTAAACTAGATTTCGATGTGGGGAAGACAGGGAGGGGGATGGGATGATTGTAACATTTTTCCAAACAAATCTCTTGTATTTTTTCAACTATGCACAGGAAGATTATGGCTCATCAAATATTAAAAGCTACTAGAACAAGCAGCTAATCACATACAGTTATTATGATGAAATAATATATACAACTTCGGAAAAATTCGAAACGTTTCCCTCTGTCAAAGTGTCACAGTTTACTCCAGGTCGGGGGTGAGTAGTAAACACCGGAATTATATACAAAGCTGTGATTTTTTCGTCATGCGCCAAACTGGATTAAAACCTTTAACAAGTAAAACTCCGACATTTTCCCTGCTTTAAGCTGGCAGCTGGCGGGGTCAGAGTGGTGGCTTCGGGTGCCCGAACTGATGAAGTTGGAGTAATGTTCTATCTTTTACCTGGCTCAAAAGTAAATATCTTGAGGTCATCAGGGGATAATCCAAAGACAATCTTTGACGCAATTTTTTTTTTCATAGTTTCATTTTCTAGCTCATTATTGAGCACTTGTCCGTTTCTAGCATAACCAACTCGGAGGGTGTTTCCGTTTGGCCCTGCCGATCTCATCAGCCAAACTGGCTCTTTTTGACATATCGGCTTAAAGTAGCACGACAAATACCATAGGTACTCTCGCGACGGATCTAACGGTACGGTCGTTTGATGATACTCCATGTAAGCTCATAGCATTGCATCACGAGTTGTCTTTCCTCTTTCTGTTTTAGTCTATGTCCATACGAGCGGCTGGTATTTCTTTCTTTTAACCGTAATTAATACTACACCTGGTAACCCCCTCGGGAAGATCTTACACTGTGTCGTAGGCAGACAGCTATGACTCGAAAGGTAACACGGAGACGTTAATACGGCGTGTTCAGGGAACGGGCAGAAATCTTTATAGGAGAGCTCGGCAAGGGGAGTAAGCGGCGTCTAACATCTAAAAAATAATGCAGCTGAATTATTAGAAATGTAATATTGTGGACAGAGGAAGAATAAAACGGGGAAAAACTAAAGACATGAAATTCTTACCGAAAGTAATTTTATTTTTAGGAAAAACCAGGATCAACAATGGCTTCCTTCTGATTAACTCCCGTAAGAAATGTGCTGGGTAAAGCCTTTCCATAAGACATAAATACTGACAAAACCCTGCACTTATTTACGAGATACCGCCTGTGTTACAACACACCCCTTTACTTTCAATTCTGGTCTCCCCTTCCCTTTTTAACAAAAGAAAATAAAAAAACCTCTCAACCATAAAAAAAACACATTGTGACAGCGTCGTCATTACGTATAGATAATTTTAGTTTTATTTATGAAAACTGTTGTTTAACAACACTATTAATTTAGACCGATAAAAACTGTTTCTAAAAATTCGTCAGCCACTGACTTCTGTCAGTCTTTCTCGGTGGTCGTTTACTGATCCATTGTACAAGAGTTGCTTCCCATTTTTAATATTAAAGACGCTGACGAAAGAACTGCCACCAAAAAATCTTAAATACAGAAATTTTGTTCAGAAGCAGCTAAAAAGTCAACGTTTACAATTATCCTGCATCCAATGTACATCGTTTCCGCTTGAAGCAAGTTGTTCCCTAAACAGCGCCCTCTGGTACACAGAGCTACAATGCACTTTTTTCCAGTTTCGTTTTTCACTGTCCACAGCTCTTTTCTGAGTGTACGACGTACAAACCCTCCCCCAACCCCTCATCTCTCTCTCTCTCTCTCTCCATCCCACCGTCCGTCCCCCATGTAGTTGCTGATCGACCCACTTTCCTCCCACCTTCTGGATCCCGTCATTACCGCTGCTCAGTACCAATTCTTTCCCATCCCCAATGTATGCCCAACATCTCTGCTTTACTGTCTCACTTAGCCCTTCCATAAATTTAAAATTGACTATAACCTGTAACCTTCTAAATCTAACGCTAATCCTACACCTAAAACTAGCCTTGACCCCTAACCCTATACTTAAACCTAACCGTGACCCCTAACTCTAATCCTCACTCTACGTTATAACTATAAATCTAACTTAAATCGTAAAGTTACACCTAAACCTAAACAATAAGCAAGTTTCTTTACCCTGACCAGGAATTCCATCTGTAACCTTAACCCTTTCCCTATCGTTTTATTATAACATTGTGGACAAGCGTAATGAAAGTAATGAGCTAAAACAACAATAACAAAAACAGACAAGACTGGATTGGACGAAAGCTCCTGGCCGGGGGGGGGGGGAGAGATTTTCAAGAAAAGCTGCTTTGGGCAACTGGGTTCACGCCCGTCCCTGTAAGATCACAGTAAACAAGGACTCGAGGAAACCTTAAACGCTTTTATCCTGGAACTGCGAGATGTGGAAGAGATTATGCAAAGAGCAAAACGGTGCATTTCTTACAAAAATGGAGGCGCACTCTGCATCTATGTAGCTCTCTCTTGTCTCTTGGGTTGGATTAGTTCTTAGTCAGCGCCTGAAGGGAAAAATGGAAACTATTTTTCTTATCAATTCAGTATCGCATCGGAGTCATGGATGCTTGAGGATAATCATGGTCAACGCCAAGGCACAATTTTATAAAAGGAATGAGCGGTCAGCGTCACGTGGTCTTAATCACATCGTGACGTCATTACGAAAAATGACTTGAAGAGAAACAAAAAAAATATCGCAGTAGTTTTTTTTTTTTTTTAAATTTACGTTCACGGTTCTGTTCACACTTTAGTGTTCTTGGTGTCCAGGTGCTTCTAGATAATTCACGATAAATACCGAAGAAACTGACGGTAAACCTAGGTCTGAACAAAAATGTTATGATTTCACTACGAAGACAATAGGCGAAACAAAACAGCGGACCAGACACGTGACCCCCTCCACGGAGCTCCAGCCCCCAAACACGGATCGCTGGCATGGTGGGATCGGAGGTAAGTGCTGCTGATGAGGGCCCAAAGTTCGAAACAGCTGCGGGGGCGCTGGACATTCACCCTGACTCTCGGCCTGGAGGGGGACGTGCTCCGCCATGTTGTAAAATGCCCCAGACGCGCCTCTCGAGGCGCCCCCTGCCGCTACCCACCCCACCAACGACCTGTGGGTTACGGGACAAGTGGAGTGAAGTTGTAATTTACAGTGTAATGATTTCATCCGGAAAACGCCAAATAAAGAGAAGTAGAGTGGAATTCCATAAGTTACTACGTAGTCGAGCTACCTCCCGAAGCGTAACTAATCTCTATGCAGAATTTTGCATTACGTTCCGACCCAGGTTCTTCCATATCTGCGCGGAAATGTCTTTTAATCTTACCATACAGCGAGATTCAGAAGGATTGCTCTCAACTGACGGTCTGTGCGCTCGTGATCGGCCGGGCTCGTATCAAGACTGTCTGGTACCCAGGAAAGAATCCGAATGCCTTAATTCCCCTCTATTTTATCTATGATCACACGAAAGGCGAGTTATATAGGTGTCAAGTATGTGTGTCTTTTGGACGATAGTTGGGGACAGGGATAAAAAGGAAATGTACCCGTCGGAATTAAAATCTCCTTCGACAAACACCAATTCCGTCTTTTCACCGGATCCACGCTTGTTTCTCGTTAGGTCTTCTCCAAGCCCGGATGAGAGCTCCTTCCTTCCTAAACGTGAATAGCTGAAACCAGAAACTGCAGTGATCGAGGGTCCTATCGGGCATTTCCAGGTGTACCTGTCATCGGCACACGCACAGGCGAACTTGGCGATAACGTAGGCCGCAGATCTACGAGAATTGTCGAGAAGCCGGGCGATCTGTCGCCGAGTCGAGCCTCACTCTGACACGACCGCAATCGGCTTCCGGCATCGTGGATAGTGCTCACTGTTTATCTTCCCACCTAGTCGTCCGATATATACACCCCGATACCTGAAATATGGAGATCTAAATCAGATATTAGACACGTGTAAATAAAACCCTGTCGGATATGACCTCGGGCTTCAGCTAGGTGTCTTAGAATGTTCCTTAAACTACCATTATATATGTATATATTTTTTCCCAGTAACTAATACACCTGACAGTAGGCTAAACCCAGGATAAATAGAAGATAGGTTCTCTCGAATTAATCTAATAGGTAGATGTTAGATATTCAAATAAAACAATTTAAATGAATGAAGAGTAAGATTGATACTCATCTATTTCATTGAGGTTTATTGTGTAGACAGATACGTGAGCATGTATGTGTGCTTTAGGAAACCATCGATGTTGGAGCACAAATCGAACGCGCCGTCTTATTGCTGGTCGGCAAATATTACGTTACACGGTCGTAAATTCAACTACTTCTTTGGGAGAGATTTGTTTTCGCCTCCTACATTATCCTAATTGTCTTCTCGGAAGGACATCGCTCATGGCGGATGTCGGAGCTGACTAACATCCATTATTCGTGACAAGAGCGCGCCACGGCGGACCGTTCGGCGAGCGGTATCCTCTTACATTGGTGGCTGGCAATCAATTCGTGTTTGGTGATCAGAAATTTCACAACCCCCCCCCACCTCCGTCTCTCTCCTCTCTCTCTCTCTCTCTCTCTCCTCTCTCGTGAGAAGGACTGAGCTGAACCGGGAGATTGATCCTCGGAGGAGGAAGAGCGGAGTGTGGCGGATGTGCGGCCCGTTCACCAGGTCGTATTAGTCCGCCCGATCAGGCTGGCGCGCGCGCACACACACACACACACACCACACCGCCAACTCTTTAAGAAATCAGTGCATTATCCCTCAGCCCACAGCTCTTCTCCCTTGTATGGAAACCACTAAAGTGTATGCCCAGAAAAGCCGGGGTGCCCCTCGGGCGCAACAGCATCGACGCATAAACAGAGACGAATAATAAAGCGGAAATAGTCCGGGGTGGCGGCAGACGACATAGGACTTTGGTTTCTAGCCGCCGATGTTGAGTATAGACGTTCCCACAATGCAACGGTGCAACATGGGCAACCTAGGAATTCACCGCCGTGGCCTCGCCGGGCCTTGCGACTTGAGAGAGAGAGAGAGAAACTACGGCCTTGTAATGCATAATCATTGTGTTAATTATCAGCTAATAAATAATTTGTCACGTTTCCAGACGCTGCCACATTAAGCCCGCGTTGCGCACTAGACAGAAACAAGGCTTAAAACTGTTAGTGACCATTTATAAGTAAATGCCAAGTAAAGAAGAAATTTATCGCCTTAAATTATCCGTAATTTCATGTAAAGTCCGTTTTTTATTAAATGTCAGCTATCCATAATGTCTTTAGATGTCATGTAGAGATGGAATTTTCCTACCCATATTATCAGAAAATATAAGGGATTCCCCTTATTATTAAGTATCATGTAAACATGGACTTTACTTACCTATGCTGTCAGAAAATATCGGATAAACTCCGTTTAATGTTATTTAGCTTATTGATATATTACTTCTCACTGGCTTTAGAGAGAATCGTTTGACTTTAATATGCGGTGTATTTTCATCGGTTCTTCTTCTTCTTCTTGTTATTATTTATTATTATTATTATTATTATTATTATTATTATTATTATTATTATTTTCTTTTTATCAATGGCGCTATTTTATAGCAGAACACAAATTGAAAACTACTTTAATGTGCCAGCAAATGCCATCTAAAGCCCACGCTTTTGTCGTGCGCAGATCGACTTTACTCATCTCTACTGGGTCGGTGCGAGGCAGACACTGCAACAGAACGGAAAAGAAAACAACAGCAACAACAAAAAACGATATGATGCAATGGGATCTAATTGAATCGACGAGTACAATAGAAATGACCGTTCCCAAATGACACGCGACTGGATGTGCGAGTTCTGTTTATGGTGTGGGCAGAAGCCTCTACCCACTAACTAATATTAAGGACAGAACGCGTGCCATGGTTTACACCGCAATAGCTTGCGCGGAGATATTACGATGAAGAAGAATTTAATGCGGTGAAATACGAGGCAAAAGCAGTGCAATGCCAGTGGGGCGGGGAGACAAGACAACAGACGCGACTTAATTAAGTCCAATACGACAGTATACAACAGACCGTACGTACTATTATTATAGATGCTGTACTGCGCTCTCTATTCTACGTTAGACAGGGAGGATACAATTATTTTAAAAGAAAAGCGTGTTTAAAGCAATTAAAAGCAGTTAGGGATTTTTAAAAAAAAAAATTAAAATAAACGCGGCTATTTATTTATTTAATTAGGTTTAGAATTTTCTCTTAATCTAATGAGCGCGAAACAAGGATTATGCCATGGAGGATAGGTTCGAATCGACTAATTAGCGAGGGGGCCGAGGGGGGTTGAGACCAGATAAAAAACTTTTCATACTCTCCCTTGGAAATGTGACCGAAACTGACGCGAGAGGGCGGGCGCGACGTCGTCTTGCCGTCGAGTGACGAGATTTACTTTCTCGCTGACAGTGTCTAATCGCCTGTGAAGCAACGCTCGTTCGTTGTCACGTGTTTTTGCCCTCGCCCTCCAACCTCCACCACCGATTGTAAAGGGTTACAGTTACCATGAAATCCAATTTTGGTCAATTGATCCTGAAGTGCGAAAAGAAACGTGGAACTGTTAGGGAAAGAGCTAAGTCAAACAACGCGAGGAGCTGGTCCCTGGCGCGGACCCGGCTGATCAAATAGTTTAGGTTTCCAGACGGGAGGAGGAGGGGGAGAGAGAGAGAGAGATGGAGAGAAAGAGAGTGAGAGATGACGTCACTACAGAGAGAGAGATGGAGAGAAAGAGAGAGAGATGACGTCACTACAGAGAGAGATGGAGAGAAAGAGAATGAGAGATGACGTCACTACAGAGAGAGATGTGAGAGAGAGAGATGGAGAGAAAGAGAGTGAGAGATGACGTCACTACAGCGAGAGATGAGAGAGACGATGATGATGTAACTACAGAGTGAGATGACGTCACTACAGAGATGGAGAGAGAGAGATGGAGAGAAAGAGAGTGAGAGATGACGTCACTAAAGAGAGAGATGGAGAGAGATGACATCACTACAGACAGAGATGGGGAGAGAGAGAGAGAGGGGGGGGAGGAGAGAAAGATGACATCACTACAGAGAGAGATGGAGAGAGAGAGAGAGATGGACATCACCACAGAGAGAGAGAGAGAGAAGGAGAAGAAAAGAAAAATCGATTCTATTCAATTTTCTATCATTTCTGCCGTCGGCCGGGTGGCGGAGGAAAGAACGTCGCAGTGTCTGGCACCAACGGCCACGACTCGTTCTGAGCCGGATGGTACCGTGTCAACCTTTTCTGGCGGATGACGAGTCGAACGAGCGCTGTGTTCGTATAAAAATATCTTTAAAAATATAATAATAATAATAATAATATAATAATAATAATAATAATAATAATAAACGATAAGTTAATCATAGAAAAAAGTTTTAAGAAAGAAAAAAAAACATTTATTTTTTTCCTTTTTTTAAAGTATGAATCAGGAACGCTCGCAAGAGCGACTGCGCGAACCTACGAGAACATGGCGTCGATAGTTTTTGGCCGCTACTGTAATAACTGGAGAAGCCTCGCGTCCCAGTCACCTGGCTCGGTGAATTGAGATCGGCCTTCGACGCTTAAAAATAAACGGAGAAGACTTTTTACGGTTCCGAGGAGTTAAAAAAAGATATATATTTTTTCGATTTAAAAATATTTTTTTAGAATATTAAAACTGAAGGAAAAAAAATAATTTTTAAATGAACTTATAAAGATAATTTCTAAAAAAAAAAATAAGAGAAAGGGTCGAGGAATAAGATTTCACTGTTTAATAACTGTTCAACCTCATTACTACTAGAAATTAAATTGTATTACACTGCCAACGCTGGGATGCTCCCACTGAGGCTGTGGCAAATCCTCAGACTTCTACGAAACTGCAGTTATCGCTAGCTCCAGCTGCGAGCCGACTGATAACCGAGTCCATTCACGCAACTCCACTTCCGGCCGTTCAGTTATTGCGAGGCCCGACAGGGGGACGGACATCTGCGGGGTTCTTAGACCGGTGGAAATGGTCCGGCCGGCCGGCCGTCTTCTGTCATTAACTGGCTTTCTTTAACTCTTTAACACCAACTCCCTCCTTAACCTTCTTGGTCAGACTCCTAACGGACGAAGCCGCGAAGGGCAGTCGGTCTCCACCATCGCCATTTTGGATTGACGACATCAAGTCCAACAACTAACTAACCGACGCCCTATGGCTTCGTGATGCGATTTATTTGCTATGCGGCGGCTAAAGAGATATCCGATATTAAAACTTCCCACCCGGATATTACTGCTATAAGAAAGCTTAGAAGACGGCTGGTTCGTAGCCATTGTTGTTGTTTGTTTTGTTTGTTTTTTTTCTTTTTCTTTCTCTCCGTTTAATCTGTTTTGCAATATTAGAGAAATAATGTCTGCCTCAGTAACTGTCAAGCTATCGGCGACCGGTTAACCCTTCGCCTCGCGAACTCGAATTTTTTGTTGTTGTTGTTGTGCTGCTGCTGCTGCTGCTGCTGCTACTTCCGGGAACGACGGTTCTAACGAGAGAGAGAGAGAGAAATGCGGACGTCTCGAGAAAAACAGAAAATATTTGCGAGAATCTTTTTTTTTTTTTTTTTTTAGAAAGGAAAAAAAGGGAGAGCTTTCTTTTTTTTTACGGTATTTGAATATATTTGAATAACTTTTAAAAGGAGCGTCCGTGGCATTAACAAAATTTAAAGAGACACCGATCACCTCATTAGCAAAGTTTTTATAAAGCCGAAAGGAAAACTAGCCGTATCTTCTCTTCCCTTTCCCCTGGGGTTCCGACAAAATCTACGAGGGATATTTATCTGATCACTGCTGAACAAGACTGAGAGAGAGAGAGGGAGAAGACGAGAAAAGGTAAGGTATTTTTTTTTTTAAGAAGAAAAAGAGAAAGCAGAGGAAACAAACACAAAAAAGTGGCTAAATATGGAAGATATTAGACAGAAGGTGAAACTAGTTTTTGCGAAAATAGAAATTCGATGCTTAACTCTTAGTTAGTCAGATGAAATTTCATCCCAAAAAAAAACAGAATTACGACCACAATTTTAGACGGATATCATATTAGCAAAAAAAAACTTTTTTTTTGTTTTCAGTTTCTTTCGTTGTTGTCCGTATTTTTGTTGAAATATCAGTGTGATAAAATGTGAAGAAGATTTTTAAAAAGATAATTATACGTTAATTCTAAATTCTGTCTGAAAAAGCCGCTGTATTAAAGTGACCAGTGAGAATTATACACGGGATAACTCTACAAATCTAAGTGATGAAATGTTTATCTCCCGTTGTTACCGACGCCATCTCTCTCTTTGTACCGACGCCATATCCCCCCTGTGTAGCGACGCCATCTCTCTCTTTGTACCCACGCCCATATCCCCCCTGTGTAGCGATCCAGCGCCACATCTCTTCGATCTCTCTCTCTCTCTCTCTCTCTCTCCGTCCATTTCCCTCTTTCAACCTTCGGACAATTGCAAGGACCAAGAAATTCTATCGGAAAGCTCCTTAATTGATTAGCACCACTTCTAGCTCTCATTCTCAGTAGCGTTAATTCTGGTTTGTTACTAACTTCTCCCTAGACCGATCTGCCTTATTTCATTAAGAATCGACTGACACCAGAGAGAGAGAGAGAGAGACAAGTGGACAGACGGACAGGACAAACAGACAGACAAAGCCAGCCACGCTGCACCGATTCGCACGGGAAGAATAAAAAAAAATATTAATAGGTTTTTCTAAAAAAAAAAAAATAATAATAATAAAATAAATGCCGCCGCAATTAATGAATAATTAGCGCTTTAAATACGATTTTTATTTTGTTGCACAACCAATTTTACAGTGACAGATAAAGATGCAATAAAAACAACAACTAAATGGCTAGCTTTTTTAAAAAAAAAACTTTCTTCCAGAAACGTCTGCATCTCATCAATTACTGCAAATTAGGACAATTATCTTGAAAGAAAACTATTCAATTAGTCATTTTAAAAAATAAACGGATATATTTTCGAGTGCAAATTCAAAGAGAAAATAATATCATATCGAGTTCGAAAATTCTGTGAGATTGAAACTCGCTCCGTTTAATTGTCTTTACGACTGTTCGTTTTCGCGATTACCTGATTATTTTAAAATTTAATACGTGGATTATTGTATTTTTTTTTTTTTTAATTCATTATTTAATGTAGTTCTCCAGATGCGTAAATGGAGACATGACGTATTCCCCAAGCGCTAGGATGGGAGGAAAGCCCACTTACAAAATTCGATCCCAATCTCGTTCCACGTCACGTTTATCCTCGTTCTATCGTACACACACACACACACAGTCTCCTCGAAGCCGACTCGTTTCTTGTTCGTCGTCCAAAATCTTGTCGCCCCTTTTTTCTCCTAACACCACGGAATGGGGTCCGTTTCCCGTCCCCTCCACCCCCCCCCACGCCCCCTTTTCTGGCTAGAAAGATCGGGCACTTGCTACTAGCGTTCTCGCTTCTCAGCGCAATGGAAAACTCTTCTCGTCTCCCAAACCCTTCCAACCGTTTTTCCGCAGTCTTCTTTTTTCAACTGCGATGATCGATACAGTTCTAGTTTTCACGGATCCGCATTATCATTTCTGGCGTGTATCCCGGTCCCGGTACATCCCTTTAACCAGGTGAAAAGTTTGTCGACCTTCGTAACTTTGCGATGTACCTAAGTTTTTGTTATGGAATAGAAATCTGTTTGGGGTCCTATACATCATCCCATTCTAGGAACATCGGTATTGTAGCATCGGACTTTGTCCAAACTTTAGGGGTGAAAATCTAAATAATTAGACTAGCCCTTTATTCTATTTAGAATTAATTGAACTGACTCGTAAGAATCATTTTCCAAGACCACTGTACTAGAGAGCCAACTTTCAGTTCGAGACGTGTGACGTATTAGGGGAGTCTCTATTCAGAAGCACCAGAGGAGACCGTGGCGCCAGTAATTCATAATTAAACGTGTAGATAAGCTATACCTGACGTCATGTACTTCGAAGGCGCTGGTTGTCTCCGGTTCTTGTGTACCTTACCGCCGTTAAAATGTGGCCAAGTGCTTTGGAAGAATCGGATTAGCCTACTGGGTCCAGAAAGGCGATCGTAGCAGCAGGCATACGTTTAAAAATCGATACAGAACGGTTTCGATCTCTGTCTGGTAGGCTGAAGAGGGAGGGAAAAAAATGTATTGCGGTAGCGAAAGTAGAAAAATCGAGGAGCAAAACTTTCGCTCGCTCGGATTGTATTAACTTATTTTAAATGGCCAAAAATACGTCTGCGACATAAAGAGCGAGTCGACTTTTTTATGATGACCATAAGAAAGATCGATATGATAATTTTAAGTTATCTGTTGCAGATAAACATAGCGCATCGTAAACCTAATTCCAACATATCATGCAAATTGTTGGTATTTCTAAATTTGATTCTTCTTCATCCTGCAACTGCGCACCACCCAGCCGTCAATCACAGTAGACGGGGGTGGGGTGGAGTTAGTTCGCGCGCTGATATGCCTTCCCCGCTAAAGTGAAAGTGTCACATCCGGTTTTCTTCCGGAAACGGAAATGAGCGCGATGCTCGCATCAAAGAAAAAGTATATTTTAAATAATCGCTAAAATCTATTAGCCAATACAGACATATTGTTAACTAGTAACCATCTATCCACGCGTACTTTGTATATTTCATGTTGCATCGAACCTTTGGTACCTACGTCCATAATAATACAAATAATTCATCTTGTTCGTTCTTTTAATTGCTTCCTTGGCTGCCTCTTCTCACCATGATGCTGCTACTCACTTTCTTTTTTTGTCAGGCATGCTTGATCTCGTGCGTTTGTTTTCGGGGTCCCCCCCCACATATTTTCAAGAATCACGAAACACTGTCAAATCAGAACAGCCAAAGATGAATTCTTGATGCCAGTAAGCATCATGGATACTTTCTTTTTTTTTTCTCGCTCCATCGATTGGTGACCGATCGGCTTCGTCGAACCTTCGATAAACCATTCTTCTTAATTTCTTTTAACTGGAGCCCGCCGCAAGTATCCCTCTTTATTAGGCTATGGATTGAGCTGGACGACAAGGCTTGTTGTTGTTTCGTACGCCGGTCTCGCGAAACGAAGATCGCCTATTATTCAGCGGAGACAGCAAGTCTACGCTTTTTTTAAAAAAATTATTATTATTATTAGTGTCGCGAATGACCGCTAGAGAGCGTCGCCGATCAATGCGCCGAGACGATCCGCACTTCTCACTTCCGCATGGAAACGCCAACCAGAAATATTCAGCTTTGTTCTCACGACCAGGTGTTGAAGGATGCGGAGAGTCCGGGCCAAAGACGTAGCGCACCAAATTCCCAACCCAGACCGGAAGTCGTGCTCTTTCAGCATTGGCGGGCTAACCGTGGGCCACCGGCCGGCCTCCGTCTAACATCCTGGTGTCGAAATTTTGTCATGCCTTTTCTAACTGGGGGGGGTTCCAACTTCCTGTATGGCATTACCCCCCAACCCCCGAAAAAAAAAACGAAATAGACCAGTTACTGCTCTTCTCTCTCATCATTCCAGTCTGCGGCGAAGCCGGTCCACGGGTTAGCGGAACAGCTTTCCCACACCAGCCCGTTCGTGCGATCATGTCAAGGTTTTCAAACAGTAGGAACAGATTCCTTTATTACCCCCCCTCCCTGTGTCTTTTACCTCATTTGGGCGCGGAGTATTTCACGTGGGTGCGGTTATCTGCTCTTTGGATAGACGAGCCTCCGTTGTGACGTCACTGACGAAAGACAATCCTATCAATAAATAATAGCGAGGTAGAATAAGTACACTATGAGCGACCAGTCGTACAACACAAAACTGCCGGTCAAGATTTACCGGGTGGAAATTAATGTTCCTATTGTCATTATTTGGCTTCTCCGTCAGTGAAAACCCGACTACCCGCTACTTAGATATTTTCTTTCCGGTTGGGCCGACATTTTTCTTTATTGGCCACATTTGTTGTAGAAGGATGCTTTAAGATTTCGAAATGAATATTTTCAGTCTGACTCTCACTACAAGGATTTTTAATATATTTTTGCTTTACAATATTTTTATATTCATTTTGAATTTTGTACGCAACAAACGTAATTTCAAATTCGGTGGCTCCTCCGCCCTTTCCGGGCGACTCCGAAGTTCGCCGAGCGTATCCGAGCCACCAGAGAGGAGTTTGCCCACCCCACCCCCCCAGCCCGCCGTAAGTCAGGTGCGCCGGAAGTGAATTGTAGCGAACCGCGCGGCGAGTCTGCGCCACGTTTGTAAAGGAGCAAGGTTACTATGGTGGAGGACTTCGCCGTGAAAGGTTCTGCGGGAATTCTTGCGGGCGAAGTTACCCGAATAAACATTCATCCATCTCTCTCTGCTGCTGCTGCGTTGTTGTTGTTGTTGTTGTTGCCTTTGATGCAAAATGGCGGAGCGTAAATATGCGAGTTTAAGAAATGAAGTAGATAAACCAATTTAAAAAAAAAACAACAATAGGGATTCTGTAAATGAAGCTGTGGGAAGATTTAGATTATCATAGAATAGAAAAAAAAAATAAAATGTCTGAATTTTATTTCCTTGCGTTACTTCGATACACAAGCGGCCCGCGTTTAACCCCAGAGATGAGAGAGGTGCGGCGCAGTTGGGCTCAATCATGGATGGCGGGATAATATTGGGAGGACTGCCACGCGCTATGCCGGATCATTGGAGTAGGTTCTTTTTCGGAGGCGAAGACCGAACTTAATTCCGAGAGAGAGATGGAAAGAGGCTGATGATGTTGTTGTTGTTGTTGTTGGGAGGGGGGCGATATTAGCTCGCGGCGGTCGCTCATACGTCACGAACCCGTCGCGCAACGAGAATGGCGGCGCGTGCTCCCACATGAAAGTGAGATGGAAGGGTCGTGCGGGGATCGCTTGCGATCTCTCCGCGAGCGAGCCAGCCCCCGGGAAAGGCGAGGAGGGGAGGGGATGAGTCAGAAAGGAAAGTTATAGAAAAGATGCCGCTCGCATTAATAAAATTACATCGGTGGAAGGAGGGGAGGTGGAGTTGCGAATCAATCGGCCCGGCGAGCGAGTCACGCTTCCGGCCCGACCCCAGCGACACCAATTTCCATCGGACAAACGAGACGGGCGACATTCCAGCGGACTTCTCCCCGAGTTCCGTGCCCTGGAAGCTCGCCGCGGCACGTCCCGCGTACGCCCCCGGAATTAACCTAAACGAGAATAAACAGAATTAAGCGCCGTCAAAATGTATTATTATTATTTCTTTTAATATCGCCGACTCCTGGCGGATCCACACGCACCCACCCCCCCACCACCCCCTGGGCTGGCCGGTCCAACTTGTTGGTTAGGGTTTTGAAGAGGTGGCAGCCCCCTCTTCGGGGAGAAGTTGGGCAGCATCGTCTTTTCTGAAGATAGATGGGAGGAGCGGAGCGATGTGACGTTAGTATGAGAGATGGAGAGAGATGGAGAGATGTTGTTGATCATCTTGTATCCGAATTCCACCAACCCATATATCCCTCCTTTCCACGTTCTGCTCAGATGTAGCATAAAGCTCGAACCCCTAATTCCTCCCGTATCAATTCCAAACTCCACCGCATACAGTTTTCTCCCAACCCAAAATAAATAGCGCACCCTCTTCTTCTAAGTTCCATTTTACACAAACCCCGGAAGGGACCATTTTCCTCTATCTACGAGAACCGCCGATTTTCCAAGGCTCCCCCTGGAGAAACACTCAGCGCGTTTCGCACCAACTTAGAAGCAGCGTTCAACTGTATTCTTGCTATCCGGCCGGCCAAGGACATACGGGTTTATAACCCCCACTCGGTAACTCCCTCGCAGACTTATCGAAAATGCAACATTTCTGTAACTATTCGTCAGAATGGAGTAAATAAAGGTGACACCTGTTAGAACGCAATGTCAAAGAGATTTCGAGCGTTTTTATTCCCTTTATATATATATATATATATTTCTGGTCTCAGCAGTCCGTCTTCCCGTTCGCCACGCGTTCTTCTTCATCTTAAGGATGTTGTTCTTTTTTTTTTTACTACATGCAAATTAGGCAAAATCTCTAACCTAAAATGGCGAATGTTTGCTCTTCCTAACACCATAAGCTAATTTCGTTTTAAATACAGGTTTATCTTCGGCACTATTTTTTAAAATTTAATAATAATAAACGCAAAATTGTTAGCAAGATTTAAAAAGAAAAGCGAAACATACCAGATTACCTCCCTTCGGTCGGCAAAAGTTAGAAAAGCAGTTTTTTTTCAAAAATAAAAATTTAAGATGCACGCTACACGCAAAATACTAGATTATCTCCCTTTAGTTGGTAACGGGTTAACTGTTGTTTTTTTTTTTTTTTTTTTTAAAAATACTTTTGGCGCTTGAAACTCGAGTCTACAAAAAAAAGAATTTATAAATTTTGAGAACCATTCCAAAAACACAAACAAACGAAACGCGACGAGAAATTCGTTACCGTGGTAACTTAGTAGGTTACTGCTTATCATCTGTTGGTGAACTCCGCCTTAAAGAGTGGGGACCGGAAAAAAGAGACAGATACTATGTGGGTGGTATAGGGCTCTCTCACTTTCCGAGCTCGTGAGTTCGGTTTTAAAAAAAACGTTTTTTTTAAAGGGAGCCGCACAAACAGCCTGGTCCCTTTTTTCTAAAGGGATAATACAGAACAATATAAATTAGCGAAACAGCTGAGATTTCGCTGACTTTGCATTCAGCGTTTGTCAGGGCGGGGAGTCGGGAAAAGTCGGACGGGGAGTCGGTGAAGGAAAGCTCCGCTGCTGCCGTGACTTCCGGTGTTTAGAGAATATTCTGGTACGGTGCAACACCGAGAGAGTCTCAGGAACGTATTAGCTTTATATAAATAATAAATAATAATAATAATTTCATCTTGTGGTTGTTTCTAGAAAATAAACCTTTATATCTGAATGTTGCAGCGATGGATAAAAGGACGGTTTCTGATGTCAAAGGGATGGCACAACACCAAGTTAGAATCCTCCTTCACGATCTACGACGCTGTTTGTCGGTTGGGAAAAACTATCTATGGGAAATGTTTCCGAATGCGGTGGTGTTATCCTCGCTGCCGCTGGTTCGACTCTCTCCTCTCGGAAACCAACGAGATGCCTGTTTGCTCACCCACCTCTGTCAAATCATACGCTTCTCTTCACCCTCTCTTCTCTTCTTCTCTTCACCCTCTCTTCTCTCTCTTCTCTTCACCCTCTCTTCTCTTCTCTTCTTCTCTTCACCCTCTCTTCTCTTCTCTTCTTCTCTTCACCCTCTCTTCTCTTCTCTTCTTCTCTTCACCCTCTCTTCTCTTCTCTTCTTCTCTTCACCCTCTCTTCTCTTCTCTTCTTCTCTTCACCCTCTCTTCTCTTCTCATCTCTCGGCGTTAATCAGAAGCTGGCTATTCTTTTTTTTTTTCTACTCTATAATAAAAAATATCTACTCTTTCTTCTATATTTCGGAAAGCTGATGATAGATTTCTGAGATTCAGTGCACTTCTGCAACACCAACTAATATAGTTTACAAAGATGTGGTTAGTGGTCACTACTATTTATTTATTTATTTTTTTAATGGGGGGGACAGTGATGCGACTCTCTGAAAAATATGGCATTAATCTGTGCAACTAGAGAACTGAAGTAAACTAGATTTTGAAGATATGTAAATATTATTAGTAGTAGTAGGTTGTAATTAATGTGGGTGACAAATGGCAGCCCACATCTCTGGTTGATTCTGTCAGGTATCAGAGCTGGCCGCGTGTGCTGGCGGTGCTTCTTCCCCTGATTGATGCTGTCTGTCTGCCAGGCTTCAGGTCGGCTGTCTACTACTACGCCACTGGCACTATAAGAATCGCCTCTGTTCTTCCACATCTCCAGACGGTGATCTCCCGTTCGGAGGGCCGTCAGTGAGACACAGGACGATCCTCACCTTTCCCCGGCCGGCCGGCCTCTTACCTATGGTGGGTGGGCGGCATCTTCCCCCTCTACGATATTCTCTCCCGCCGGTTTTGACATTACAGCAGTAGTAATACCCGACCCACCCATCCATAGCCGAGATGTCTGAGAGCAGAGCTGCCAAAAACCCCTCCGACATTAGAAGTAAAAGTTGGAGAAACGGGAAATGTTCTTGTCTTTGTTGTTGTTGTTGTTCTATTCGTTGATCTTGCGAACTCCTGGACGGGCTCTCCGGTGGTGTCCTTCTGTTCGGCTCTCCTCCCCTGTTTTCACCTTCGCCGTAACTTCCGGGGGTTGACGAGCTTGAAAAGCTGGCAGTCATCGTCGGCGAAGAAACAGCATTATCACTTCTCCTCTTAAATGTATTTATTACTTTATTTTCAATTATGGACCATTGTTTTCCTTGTTTGTCTTTTTTTTTTTCTTTTTTTTTTTGCCAGACTGAAACGAGGAGGGGGGGGAGACAGAGGGACAGGGAGGAGGTGGGGAGAGACAGAGGACAGGGAGAGGGAGACAGAGGGACAGGGAGGAGGTGGGGAGAGACAGAGGGACAGGGAGAGGGAGACAGAGGACAGGGAGGGAGGTGGGGAGAGACAGAGGGACAGGGAGAGGGAGGTGGGGAGACGGAGAATTAAAGAGAATTAAAATCGGTGGGGGGGTCAGCACGTTGATGTGGATGACTTCCTGACTCAGCCGCTGCTCCGGTCGGTTCCGGGAGATCCTCAGTCTTTTCTAACCCTGTCTTGTCTGTCTCTTGTCCTCTGGAAGTCTCTTTTCTCCACAAGCCAAAAAAAAATAACAAACCAAAAACACGTGACCGACCGACACCTGTTCTGATAAAACTTTGCCTGTTTTTTCTTTTTTTTTATTTTAAAAAAAAAGACATGTTAACCACATAACTGCCTAAGTCCTATTCGAAAGGAATCGCATTATCATACAAAACGAAAACTTTTACATCTGTATTTTCTCACTTCATGATAGGTTTTGCGTAGTTCATTAAAAAAGGGGGGGCTTTTGAATACTGATATCTCGCCATCAGCTGTTGCTGACAGTTTTTCTTTCTTACAGGTGTTTCGTATTAGTCCAAATGAGAATTACTGGTGTTAAGTTACACATAAACAGTAGATTTCTTTTTAATAATTATAATAATAATGGTGGTGGTACATACTGAGAGTTCACGAAATGTACTGAATGAACACTTTGTTGGGTTTTCAACAAACATTTCGCAGAAATTTCCAATAAATGGCCGAAATATCAACGCTTCATCTTATATATATATATATATAAACCAAGAAAGAAATGATGGCAAAGTGTTCTTTCTATGTAGGAAAACGTTTTCCTTCCTCCTCGTTCTTATCGAGCATTCTTCCGCCTGCAAGAAGTAAGCCTCGCTTCCAGCGTGACATTAAAAGAGACTAATAAAGTTCAAGTCCTTTGCTACAGTCACCTGAGCCAGAGATTCATTTCCACATTCGTAACTGTTGTAATGCGACCAGTAATAACTATAACGAGGGGCCAGTCTCAGAATGAGTTGAAGTTACAGTTGATCTGAAGGATGATACTGTCTGCGATTGCTGTGCTTCCATCATGGCTTGCGACTTCTTCTTAGCAGTTAGTAACCGTGGTGGAATATTTCAGTAAACTGCTTGGAAGATGTTAAATGTAGAAGCAAGTTTAGAAACTTTGGAAACAAAGTAATATTTTAATAAATAAATAAATGATTTAATAGTAGACTCTAGTTTAAGACTTGGTCTAAAACTGAAAACGAGATCATAAACAGTGAGGAAGAAACAGAAAGTAAGTCATCCACAAGAAAAATTAACAGCAGAAGAAGCCGACAAACGATATTACTAAAAGAAAACTTGACTAACTAATAAAACAAAGAATAGTATTAGTTAAAGGAAATCGTACTAAGAAAACATTAATAAATAATGTTAGCAAATTAAAAAAAACGCTAACCACCGTCAAGTAACCAACAACCTTAACAGATAACAAGTGTAAAATAACAGTAACATTAACAGATAAGGCATCAAATAACAGTACACAATAACAGATGACAAACATCAAGAAGTAACCAACAACCTTAACAGATAAGCGTCAAATAACAGATAACAAGCGTTGAATAACAGTACACAATAACAGATGACAAACATCAAGAAGTAACCAACAACCTTAACAGATAAGCGTCAAATAACAGATAACAAGCGTTGAATAACAGTACACAATAACAGATCACAAGCGTTGAATAACAGTACACAATAACAGATAAACGTCAACAAGTAACCAACAACCTTAACAGATAAAAATGTTAAATAACAGTACCATTAACAGATAAAAATGTCAAATAACAGTACCATTAACAGATAAAAATGTCAAATAACATTAACATTAACAGATAAAAATGTCAAATAACATTAACAGATAACATGCGTCATAAAGTAACCAACAACCTTAATAGATAAGCGTCAAATAACAGTACCATTAACAGATAAAAAATGTCAAATAACATTAACAGATAACATGCGTCATAAAGTAACCAACAACCTTAATAGATAACAAACTACGATAATAACGAGTGTTAACAATATAAGAAACAACATTACCAAGCACAAACACAGATAAGTTAATGATTAATAAATAATTGTATTAATGCTTTAAAATGATCGTAAATTACAATTAATGCATTTTTTATTTCATAATATCTGATAAAGTATATTTTCTTAACTTTCATAATATAATCGCACCTTATTGCCTTTACAGATCTGTATTATTTTTCTCTTAATAAACACATCTTTCAAAACACTGATCTCATCTCTTCATCCAAAATGGAATCAGAATATCAAACCTACTTAAACAACGAATTAGAGCTAACGGACAATTTCTTCTAGCATTCAAGCCATACCTCTTTGTTTCTGACTATTTAACAACTTCCGAAATATACCAGCACGGAGAAAGAAAGAAAATTTTTCTCAACATATAAAGAGTAATAGAATAAGTAACCTCTCTCTCTCTCTCTCCCATGTACTAATGTCATCTCTCTTCTCGTAATGACGTCATCTCTCTCTCCCCCTGTACTACGTCGTCGTCTCTCTCTCTCTCCTGAAATTTCACGAGACCCTATTACAGATATTTTGCCGAATTTGAGTTCAGCTTCTAAGAGCATAACAGATTTGACATGCATCAGGATCCATGGAAGACGGATCGAGTCTGTGACTTGGAAATTCATAACAAGAATTGTGACGAAATGTAATATAAAATTTATGCTTACTATTTTCATATTTCTTTGTATCGTTTGGCCAAAATGTTACCACCACAATGAAATATAGTGATAACAAAATCTAACTAGATCCTTAAATGCTGATATACTACTACCAGTATATCTTAAAGTTAAATAAAGATTCGAAATAATAATACTACTACTAATAATAATAATACTAATAATAATAATAATAATAATAATAATAATATAAACCAACAAAGAAACAAGACAGAAAGATCTTATTTATTTATGTGCCTATTTTTGTATATTGTATTATATCGTGAAGATGTTAAAACCATAGCGTGGAACTTGTGTTTGTTTATATATTTTAAAAAAAAAAAATATTGTGTATAGAAGATTTTATATAAGCAAAAAAAAACACAACCGTATGTTGCTTCACCGAATTTAATATCAGACAAACAATAATTGTATAAACATCGGTAATGGATTTCCCTATTCTCTCCAGAATATTCTGCAAATAAAGGTTACGACTAGAAACCAGAGTAGCGAACCCCAGGATATGTTTTCCAGTTTCTGGGATTCCTGAAAAGACATATCCGTCGACAAACATATCGGTGGAGTGACGCAGGGCTTCGGGACCCCGCCCCGTATCGGATTAGGTTCTCAGCCGATGCTTCTTCCACCGTGATAGATCTTAGGCGGGACGGAAAATCACGCCGCGAAAAGTGCTCGATGTCTGGCAACCCGGGTCTAGACTTTCTCCGCAGAAGAAGAACGTAATCCACCCTGTCACGTTTCTAAGGCGCGTTTGGGAAGAAGGCAACTTTCTTTCTCAGGGTGAAAGTTGGATGCAGCATCGGAGCAGAAGGAAAAGAAAAAAGATGCAACGATTGTTTAGAAATCTTTATTCGAAACTCCTAAATAGAGGGTTCTGAACCCCCCTAATCAAAAATAGTATATAATTTAGAAAAGAACTAGTACAGGGTGGTCCAGAAGTAGTAATTTAAAATGATATGTTAGAACAGTTGAAATTTTAAAATTAATATAGATTTTAAAAAAAAACAAACTTCTAAATTCTGTTTTGTTTGATTTGTTTTAGGTAATCCCTCACCTGGGATACAAATATCCAAATCGCGAGGTAATCCCTCACTTGGGATACAAATATCCAAATTGCGAGGTAATCCCTCACCTGGGATACAAATATCAAAATCGCGAGGTAATCCCTCACCTGGGATACAAATATCCAAATCGCGAGGTAATCCCTCACCTGGGATACAAATATCCAAATCGCGAGGTAATCCCTCACCTGGGATACAAATATCCAAATCGCGAGGTAATCCCTCACCTGGGATACAAATATCCAAATTGCGAGGTAATCCCTCACTTGGGATACAAATATCCAAATTGCGAGGTAATCCCTCACTTGGGATACAAATATCCAAATTGCGAGGTAATCCCTCACTTGGGATACAAATATCCAAATCGCGAGGTAGCACGAGCTGAGGCAGTTTAAAGTTAAGTCATTATGGATGCAATCCACCCACTAGGAAAAACATTTCCGAAGCTTGTAACAAAGTTTGATGTAAGATTTGCCGTGAGCTGGAAGACCTACATCTGTTGGAAATATAATGCTAACGGGAAACGCGTTAAGAGAGCTCTTCGGCAAAGAGGAGAGAGCTTCTCTGAAGTTAGATATATCCTGCAGTGGATGATACAAAATTTTAGATTGAAGGTTTATTGGCCTATGTTGCTACACGTCTTGAACGAGGCTGATCCTGACCACCACCACCGAGAAAACCTATAAGCACTCACGGCTATATCTCAAAAGGATGCGGTCAGCCATATTAGATCAAGTCACACAACACACACATTGACGTTTGTGTGTCGCCGCACCACCCGCTGGAATATTCGCGAAGGTCGCCAACTTTGGGAGGTAGACGGTGCTCGCCTGTACGGCCGCCGGCTCTCCGCGTTAGATAGTAGCCGCTGGAAATGACAAGATGATCTTTAGCCGCCGCCCCCCCCTTTATGGAGTCTTCGCTCCCAGAATTCTCATGTTTTAAAACTTCCGCTATGGAGAAGTAATGACTAGGATGGGCTGAGTCCCAGCAACTTTGCCGATTGAGGTGCACGGTAGCGATAAATCGATTTCCGCCCCGAATTGTTATATCAGTTAATGACATTTCACTTCCGCCCAATGGGCAATTTTTTTTAAAACAACAACATAATTGCATTTTTGCAAAACTTAACGTATTTCGCTAACATATCGACAACAACCCGCACCATGACACTTCCGGCATAGCTAAATGGTTTGCAAAGCAAAGTTTGATTATATCATCTGTATATATATACACAAGCTGTCTCATTTTCGCCATGTTTGTCCATTCACCATTTTGCGCCGCCATCTTTGCCGTATAGATATATTCAGTAAACAAAAAATCGTGTTTTTCCCCTCTTTTTCTTAAACAACAATTAATTAATTTTTTCTAATTAAATTCTAAAGTGTTTTCGCATTTCCCCCCAATTATTCTAATTAATATTTCTATGCTTTTTTACGTCATTATTCTGAAAATTAAAGCGATGCCTTAGCAAATATGAAATACGTTGCATAGCAACCAGTTAATTTACAGTCAACATGCAAGTTCCTTCCTTAGTTTCGTAACTGAATACACACACACAGAGTCATGGGTTTTTTTTTAAAATAAATAATTTATTTTTGACTGACTGAAGTTAGTGAAACAAACCTGAATTCAAGGTCTCTCTAAATAGAGATTGTTGAAGATTTATTAATGTGATATTTATTAATAATTAATTTTGTTAAAGCTAAATTAAGCTTTAACAAGTAGTTTTTAAAATCAATTAGCGCATCATCATCGTTTATTATTATTATCATTATCATTATTATTATTATTATTATTATTATTATATTCTGTTGGCTGTTTTCCATAAACACGTCTAAATCGGCAGCCATAAATATTTTCCTGCTACGAAGCTTGCGACACACACACACACACACACACAAAAACCCCCGGTCGCCTTTCCCGACCGGAATCAGGTCTTTAAGTTTGTCCGTTTGAGAACGAAAGTGGAATTTAGGAGAGAAGAACAAACATCGCTAAGGAATCGATAACGAATAGAATTTGTCCGAGTTGACAAAGTATTGCGATTTATGGCCTCCCTCCTCTCGTTTTCCCACGGCAATGACTCCGCCGAACTGGTCCTAGTAAAATCGATACCAGAGTCTCGAGAAGCACCCCTGAGAAAGCCATTAACGTTAAACTGTTGCACACGAAAGGAAACAAACCTATCACGGAACAAGGTACGGATACTCAAATGGTCTAATAATAATATAATAATAATATAATAATAATAATAAAATAACAATCCACGAAGGCTCCAGAATTTATCTACGATCTGCCAACGCCCAAAGCTCACCGCCATTTACTGACCACGTCAGCATATTTCGAGATAATAATTATTTACTTTGTCTTTGTTATTTTTTTATGATTATTAATATTTATATTCAGTTTATTTTTTCTAGAATACATTTATTTATAAATTAAAAGAGTATGTAGGCATAGTAGATACATATAGCTTTAAGATTCTTAATAAGCAACTCCT
The DNA here is from genome assembly GCA_018389105.1 of Nautilus pompilius. NCBI lineage: Eukaryota > Metazoa > Mollusca > Cephalopoda > Nautilida > Nautilidae > Nautilus > Nautilus pompilius. The sequence continues at coordinate 7,458 of JACATO010001768.1, read as the reverse complement.
ATTACTTTAAAGAATGGAAAATTAGGAACTATGCTACTTGTGACGTCACATCTTTCAGCTGTTCGTGGCATTTGCTTGCGTAAGATCAACAGAAGAACATCAAAATGACTATTCCCCCAAATGCCACCTGGTTTGTCTGGATTTCCCAGATTATAAGTGTAGGTGCGTAGATTAAGTAAACGGAATATTTCTTGTGTACTCTGTGTTTCCGTTTTATCTAGAACCTGGGCCCTTTAAATTCATCGATATCCTTATGGCTATCGTTTGAGTGGAAAATAGAGAGAGAGAGAGAGACGGAGAGAGAGAGAGAGAGAGCTCTACCACCGATTCCACTTGTAGTAGTGTGGTAGCACAACTTTAACACAGATGAAGGCTTTTGAAGGACGCAGGTGGGATGGTGATAATGGCAGAATCGAATGCAACTTTACCAGTTTTAACAGGAGTAATTAATTCACCTGTCAGTGAACAGCCCGAGAGCTTTATTGTTGCATGTCTGAGCGTTCAAACACCGGTTTCTTGTTGTTGGAAGAAGAAGAAAAAAAAGAGATTGGGGTAAACAGGTGAACGGTGAGAGTAGCTCCCTGGCGTAGACACCATAATATGCATGTAAATGGATGGCCCTAGTGCTCTTGTAGCAGCTGCAGTGATGTGCGGTTTCTCTGGTTACGTGAGCGAGACGCTTTTAGAACTAACCGGATTCCTTCGCAATGAATGGCGGAAAGTTAGAGGAGAGCTGCAATGCAGTAAATATGATTTGCATATTTATTACCGGTAATAAGAAAAACCGACAAAAAAAATTCCCCATTTCTGTTTCGTTGGCGGGTCCGTGGAACGCACGCGCATCTCGAGCGGCCATTTTCGCCGCCACGTGACTGAGAAACAATGTGGATCTTTCTATAGTGTGTTCTGTATAGACCGCCAAGCATCGATATTGCTCTATTGCGCGCACCGCTATCGGATGGCTAAGGCGAAAACTGGCTCGAGTCTGACCTAGACGTCAGGGACGTGAGGTCACAGAAGGAAAGATTGCAGCCCAACCACCTGAACAGCAGACTGAGCAGAGCGGGGTCAGGGGTCTGTCGGCTCGGTCCACTAGCAAAGGTTTTCCTCGTGTATAAGGGCGCACTTACTGGTCGGACGGGCGGCTGACAGAGGGCTCTTTCGGCGAGGCAAGAAACCTTCACGACTTCTTGGCGGAGAGAGACATGACAGCTCGATAACCGGCAGGAAAAACTCCTTTTCGTTTTGTTTTCAAAATCTATTTTCAATCAGGAAAGGGCCCGTGACTGACTGGTCCTTTGTTGTTGTTGTTTCTGGGTGGGTGTGTGTGTGGTGTGTGTGTGGGGATATTAGCTTTAGACTACTATTTTGGAGTCGTTCTTCCGTGACTAATTGTGCGAACAGTCCACATTTTATTTCCCCAGCCCTGGTTACTACTTTCTACCTATAATAATAATAATAATATAATATAATAATAATAATAATACCATCAATCGCTGAACATTTAGAAATTTTTTTTTAAAAACTTATAATAATGTTAAATTTTCATGAATAAACCAAATAAAACATAATTTCACTTGCATCTTTTAATCATTTTGCTCTCCTCTTTTTCTCCCATTTTCATTTCACATGTTTATTCATAGTTAGCGCCGAACATAAACAAATTTAATGTGGTCATTAATAAGAAACAGATCTCGTTTTAATCTTAGCTTTTATTATTAATTATAATTTAAATCGAATTTTTTTATTGTTGAAGGTAGATTAAACAATTTTTCCTTTTTATCCTATTCTCTCTCTCTTTCTTCTCCATCTCCCTCTCTATATATAATTTCTCTCTCTATCTCTCTCTCGATCTCTTCTCCCTCTCTCTCTTTCTCCCTCTCTCTCTGTCTTTCCTCTCTCTTTTTTTTTTTTTTTTTTTTTTCTTTTCTCGTCGCTCTTTTTTTGGTTCTTTCTCCTCTCTTTCTCTCTCTATCACCTTCTTTTCGCTCCTCGCCTCTCTTTCTCTCTCTCTCGCTCTCCTCTCTCTCGATCTCGCTTTCTTCTCTCTCTCTCTTCCTCTCTCTCTCTCGCTTTCTCTCTCTCTCTTCTCGCCTCTTTCTCTTTCCGCCTCGCTCTCTCTCATCTGCTCTCCCATCTCCCTCTCTCCTTCCCCCGCCCTCCCCTCTCTCTTTCTCATCGCTCCATCTCCATCTCTCCTCTCCTTCTCTCTCTCTCTCTCTCTCCATCTATCCTCCATCTCTCTCTTCTCTCTTTCGCTTCTCTCCTCTCTCCGCTCTTCTCTCTCTCTTTCTCTCCTCTCTCTTCTCTCTCTCTCCATCCTCGCTCTCTCTCTCTCTCTCTCTCTTCATTATTCAAAATACAACACCATCTAAATTTTATTATTTCACCGCTACCGTTTTTTTTGTATCATTTGTATTCGCCTGATTTATGGCGCCAATGTGAAGTGTAGGCTGTAAGGAGACGTGATATAAGATTCTGGGGTAACGAATGCAGCCCCCACGAGTTTATTAACTGGTCGCGCGCGCAGAAACTATCCGGTGTTCTCCGCTTCTAAAGATCTAATTATCCTGCGGGCTACTTAATTACTCTCGGTGCAGCACGTATTGTCTAATTCAATAAGAAAACCAGGGGGCGCTAGCCAGCAGCCGGGAGTGCGCGGAGAAGGTCGGGGGATAAGCGAACTGGAGACAGTGTTTAGAACCGTCCAATACATCACGCCGACCGCCATTGTTTCTCTATTAGTCGAAAGACTGCAGCGCAATTGTGTTAAGCCAGAGCCAAACACGATCAACTCGTATCTGTTTCTGTCTGTCCGAGAATTCCAAGCGTCGTTTGGAAATTAGTTGGGGGCCGGACTCGACCCCCCGCCGTCGCCAGTTTTAGAATTTGCCTCGGATCGAAAACCTTTATTTCATTTCCTCCCAGACAAAGGGCGAAGTAACCGGCGAAATGTCCCCTAACTTACACCGATCGCAGCTCTTATCGACTTGTCCCCATCGCGCGAATCGTTAGTCAGCCAGCCCCACCCCCTAACACCCACCCCGCACCACACCCCTTCTTTTTTCTTTCTCTTTAAAGTATGCGGTTCGGAGATGGGCGGGGCACGCGGCCAATGGCGGCGATGTAGATGGAATGAAACCTACCCGATCTCGAGCTCCAGTCACGTGATCGATGTTTCTCAAGTGCCTTCATAAAGTTCAGCCACGTTGCGATTTGAGGCGTGTCTTTGAAGTGCCCCGCCCCCCCCTCGATCCTATGAGTCCGGAATGGTCGGCCGATCGGTCGCCTATGCATCCCTAGGTGACTTGTGGAGATCTTCCCCAGCATCTGTTGATTCTCTTTTTTTTGAAAATCTTATTTTCTTTCTGATATTCTACATCCATATTCGTGTTGTTACCACGGTAACGGGTCTTTAATCGTGATGTTTTATATATATATATGAACATTTTGCTTCCACAAAGATTTAAAAAAAAGCAGAAATAATAAGTACAATGGCGTATCCATCCCTGATAACTTCGTCTCTTTCTTGTCGATATCACTACTCCCTCCAAGGCTTAGATTCTCCGCGACTAAGGGACTTCCCAAAATGAGACATTAAAATTAAACGATAAATAAATTAATTCAGTTAAAGTAAAACATTACAGAAAAAAAAAAAATCTCAGAGAGTATGTTTTAATGTTTGCCGTGGAGCGATACATAGAAGTGAAACCTGTGTGACGTAGGACCACCATAAACTGAAACTATACAAGGTAACGAAACGAACCGGAAGATGTGTTTACATAGTTGCGTATAATGTTATTTCTGAAAACCTTTACTTATTTACTTATTACATCTTTTTTTAAAATTTTAATAACGAATTATAACAAGCGGGTTATCTTTTGTTTTTATGGAATCCGACATGTATTGTTCATAGTATAAATAACGTTACCTTTACTTATGACTGCAATTTGGACTTTACAAATTACGTCTGCTGAACACGTCCGGAATCGCTCTTTGGAGCCTACTTTCGCTTTCCTCATTAGTTTTTATAGCATTACCTTATATTATCACGACATTTGCTGCTCGATTGTTATTATTATTATTTTTTTTTAAATACTGAAATAGTCGAACGTGCACCATGAATGAGAATCGCTTTACTCAAACGTGTCTGATACCTTCGTTTCGTAGCAATACCGACCGATAGGAACAAATCGGCTTGTAATCTCTGACGGAGTTTAAAGCAGCTTCTTTGCTCTCTAAACAAATTGAATCCGTAACCAAACCATGCTCCGGGGCGGAAGTGACTTCTGCTGTTGTCGTAAAGCCGGCGAGCGACCGACCGGAAGCAGATGGCAGTTTTACAAAATACTGTAAATCTAAATGGCCGAATCTACCGAGAGCTGGGATTTATTGTTTGAGCGAAGAAAACAGTTTTCGCGTGTTGTCAGTTTGGTTTTATCAGCCCATCCATCGTTTTTATTTAAATGGTACAGTTTGACTTTGTTCATAATAAAGCATATGAAGTTGAAATATTACCATATTTCTACAGACGCGCGCGCACACCACGCCCACACACACACACACACGCACACACACGCACGCACGCACACACACACACACACACACACACCCACACACACACACACACATATATATATAGCAGCTACCTGTGAATTTTGTTTTTTTAATTTCTATAATTTTAAAAGTCTATTTATCCCGTGGAGTGCACCGGGGTGCACTTCTGTTCTCTCCTCTGTTTTAAGTTTTATTACATTTGGTATTAAGGTTTCCACAGTCGGTATTACCGTTGCTATTCTTCGATATCCAGTAGGAAAAAGCAGCTTTGAAACCGTCCATTTCCAGTTCCTTCAGCATCCGCTAGGGCCTCGCGGTAATTGACTGCTGTTAGTGCGGAAGAATCTCGTCGGAATCTACGCCCGATTCCGTCCGCCCGCACTATTTTTTTGTAAATTTAGAAACGGTGTCAGTACCGAAATACCCACCGTGAACCAGAAGTTCCGGCACCAGGCCGGCCGCTATTTATTCTTCTTTATTAGTAAATTAAAATGTGCCGGTGAAATGTTTGGATAACTATTTCAATTAAAATTAATCAAATACATTTCTGACAATTAGAGAATTATATCAATTAGTCCTGCAAAAGTGAGACAGAAAAGAAAAAAGAAGAAAAGGATTTAATAATATACGACTCGGCGATCAACGACTAATGAATGTTTCATATTTGATGGGCTCTTGTTGTAAATTATGATGGGTTGAAAAGAAAATGGCTTCTGGGAGGTGTATGAATAATTACATTTAATCACGGGACTTCCTGTGGATACGTTTATTTCTGTAGTCAAGCGATCTTATTAATTTCCTGTGGCTGTGATTTACAAACATATTACAAAGATGATCCGGCCCCTCCGACACTTTGCACATTTTCGTCTGCTCTGCCTAACCAGGTGTTTTTACCATTCGTTTGTGATTATTATTCTTCTTTTTTCCTCTCGGTTTTTCGTTGTTGTTTGTTTGTCTTCGGTCTATCTGTTTGTTTCTGGTGGTTTAAAGTTTAGAGCTCTACTTTGGTGTTAGGCAGTCGGCGTAACCATAGTAACGCGAAAATCAGTCGCTCACTTCACCATCGATATTTATAAGTGTTTTCTCAATTATATGCACTAGTTGTTGTTGTTTTAAAAAAGGAATACGACAGCATTATAGCGGACAGTGCTCTATGAGTGCATATATATATACTGGCTTACATCAGAAATATCGCAGTAATGGCTCAGATTCCTAAATCAGAAAAAAAGGGGATACAGTATACACATACATACACAGATATGCATGCAAATGCACACATACCATACGCAGATATGCACACAGTATACACACATACATACACAGATATGCATGCAAATACACCATACACAATTATGCACATAGCTTACACACATACATACACAGATATGCGCACATCTTACACACATACATACATACACAGATATGCGCACATCTTACACACATACATACATACACAGATATGCGCACATCTTACACACATACATACATACACAGATATGCGCACATCTTACACACATACACGCATACACAGATATGCGCAAATTTTTACACACATATACATATACACAGATATGCGCACATCTTACACACATACATACATACAGACTTATCACATACATACACAGATATGCGCACGCTACACACATACATACATACACAGATATGCGCACATCTTACACACATACATACATACACAGATATGCGCACATCTTACACACATACATACATACACAGATATGCGCACATCTTACATACATACATACACAGATATGCGCACATCTTACACACATACATACACAGATATGCGCACATCTTACACACATACATACATACACAGATATGCGCACATCTTACAAGCATACATACACAGATATGCGCACATCTTACACGCATACATACATAGATATGCGCACATCTTACACGCATACATACACAGATGTGCACATAATATACAGACATACATACACAGATATGCACACAGTATACACACATACATACACAGATATGCACACAGTATACACACATACATACACAGATATGCACACAGTATACACACATACATACACAGATATGCGCACAGTATACACACATACATACACAGATATGCGCACAGTATACACACATACATACACAGGTATGCGCACAATATACACACATACATACACAGGTATGCGCACAATATACACACATACATACACAGGTATGCGCACAATATACACACATACATACACAGGTATGCGCACAATATACACAGGTATGCGCACAATATACACATACATACACAGTTCTCTAAAACCATTTTCTAGTTTATATCCAGTGCAGATATTTAATAAAAATGGGAAATTCACCAGATAAAGCTACTGAGTTAAAAGAACCAGCAACCTTATGACCGAATGATCTTCTAATTAAAACTCGAGATAAATGTTGTAATTAGTAGAGGAATCCAATTATAACTTCTAAAAAATTATTAACAGTATTTAAACAATATATGTTTTAGATAAATTATTTGTAGTGATCAGCCTTCAATACAGCCCCCTTTAAAAGATGGCACAAGATTCACACCCAAAAGCATTGGAAGACAAGGGTTAAGGTGAACAATGGCCAGGTGTGAAGATTGTCCATAAGACGTGTAGAAGGAAAACCGTAGCACCTTAATTGGACTGAGACTTCACGAGCTGTGAGAGATCTTTTATTGGCTGTATTTACAGCAGAAGCGACCAAATTTTATTTAGAATATTTTAAAAATACGTTTGTCCTTTATCGGTGCGGAAAAACTTGGTGGCTTTTCACCTGGTTAACTTCCGGATCTTGATACCTTTTCTGGAATGTTTAAAACGAATCTGCAATCACTATTCTCGTAGATGATCCAATCACGCTGGCCCATATTTAAAATGACTGACA
>JACATO010001767.1:0-18612 GCA_018389105.1 Nautilus pompilius | reverse complement strand
TCGTTTCGGCAGCTACAGAATTAAATGCATATTAAGGACAGTACATTGATATCAGTTGCCTATACGTTTATAACCTTTCTTCCCGTGGGGCATGTTTTCTTCTCATTGGTTTGACGACGAACGATGGCCGAACGTTGTCCTCTTCATCAACAGGTGACTTTAATATACGGAGAATGTTAATTTCTACACACGCGATGTGAAATTGTCCAGCGTTATTTTACATTTTATACCTAGTTTTCCCTCTCTTTCCATAATTACTTCTTCTTCTATTACTGTCTCTATTTAGAGTAATTTTTTTTTATGACCAAATGTTTGTCCCGCTTCTGGCTTATTTATGGTTGACGTCTGTCCGAGAGAGAGAGAGAGAGGAGAGAGAGAGAGAGAGAGAGAGAGGGAGAGAGAGAGAGAAGAGAGAGAGAGAGAGAGAGAGAGAGAGAGAGACTAGGACTTCACTTTATGCGCTCTATTACTTACATGTTTGTGTTTGTTCTTGTTTTCTCAGAAAGGTTACTTTTTTATTCTTAATGAGCAGAGAATCTTACACTTCCTTATTTTGCCCCTCTTTCACTGACCATCTTCCGTCGACTCTTTTTATAATTTGATTCCCATCTTCAGAAATCTGCGCACTAGAATCGACTCTTGCTGCAGACCCAGCCTCTGTTTCCGCTGTTTAGTGATTTATCTCTTGAAAGCTGTTTTTTCATTGCGTAAAAAAAAACTAAAGAATAATTTCTATTTCTTTTGTTTATTTCGTGTTTATATCGTCCCGAAAATCTGTAACACCAGCGAATGGAATAAACTGCTTAGCTTAGGTAGGCCAGCTTTACGAAATAATTGTAAGATGGGCTATATAAACTGAGGTTGTTAAGATAAGTAAATGGACCTTGACCTCTGTACTCTCTAAAATAGGGAGTCAGCCCTTTGTTGAAACAGCTCTGGCAACCTGAATTAGCGCTGCACCGAGTGGATGGTAAGTCACACAACCTACTGTAGGTTTTTTCTTTGCTGTTGTTAATATTAATGATCTTTGACGGTGTAGGAAATGCAGACTATTGGATAAACCTAGAATTAAAGGGGACTGTTCTGTCTCCCGGCCATTCACTGCACAATCGCAAACGGGTGCAGTCAGTTGAGTTCAGGCTAGAAATGGCGGAGCTCAACTCGTAGCAACCATTAAGTACATCAGAAATCTTTGATCGCAACTTCAAATATGTCCAACAGCATTGGGGTTTTCAAAATTATTTGGCTAGCCCACAATACAACATAGAATATGCTTTTAACGTAAACTACAGTTAACGTTTTTATTTTAATGTGAAAAGAGTAACGCATGAATATAACACACCACGCCATTTTATATTGTATTACATTGAAAGTAGAAGGTTACTACGTAAAAGGGTATGTGTAAAATTTATTTGTTAACACAAATAATCAACATTAGTTTGTGAGCAAGAATCTAATCAAAAATGTCTGTTCAGACTGTACACGAGGGCAGCTCGCTTGTGCAAAAGCCGGAAGTTGTATTTTTGACTTTTCATCGGCTACGGCTGGAGTGAAGAAAACGATTCTGTCCAGTACGTGAGCTCAGTTACCGGACAGAAGAAGAACGGAGGAGTAACCGACAAAGAATGGCAGTCAAGCGCTTATAGTAGCCAAGGTTAGTACCAACCTGCAGCGCTAGAAAACAGTAGCAATGAACGAGGATATCACAATTCAAAGCTGTCATTCTTTTTTCTCGTAAAGGGAACTGAATAGACATCGAGCCACCGCCGTCATCAATACTATAGAGGGCTCCTTACAGTGGACAGTCGTACAGGAACCAAGCACCTACATCCAATGTGTTATTTACATGAGCAAATAAAATATCAAGGGGGGGGTTGCCGTTAAGAAAATACGAGACTACAGAATCATTCTTTCTAGGGGGACAGCTGGATGTGCAGATGCCTTTGAATAAAAACAGAACCCATGTCTACATTTGTGCCAACAGAAATGCAGGTCTTGTGAATGCCGTTCGATGAAGAAAGAGGACTGTGTGATGTTAGGGATGCGTCGCTATCCAGCCGAGTCTCTGGGTCAATCCGTGAAGAAACTGAATAGCTGAGATATTCTTTTAAATTATGGATATGTAGTTAAGAGACAGCTAGTGGAGGAGAAAACAGATCCATCAGTTGTTTTCAAACCACACCCTTACTCAGAGATTGCTACTGCTGCCTCGATGAATACACGGAGGATGGTGTGTGTCTACCTCTTAAGGCTGTCTCACACAACCATTTCTCAGACAGTCGGTCCATGGTTCGCTTCGCCTCATTTTCTACGAAGTTCCGACTCGTTTCCGGGCTGATTATTAAATAAAATTCCCAAGTTAAGTTGAACGAATACACAAAGCGGACTAATTCTTCTGTGAAAAATATTTAGTAGCTGCCATTTTTTAATGTATAATATATCCTGGAGTCTCGTGCTTTTAATTACGGATCCGAAGGCCACCAAAAAGCAAGGGAGTTCATTCATCCATAACCTGCGGTAGTCTGCAGTAACAACCAACCTCTCAAATAGATCGGCCTATTTTTCGAGCAGATGCAAATAAGGAAATCACGTGGGATGTTTATACACCAATGGCAGGGTTAATACCGCCTTCACGTCCGATTGCCATCGATCTTTGGCGATCTTAGTTGTTCTATATCACGTCACTTGTCAGTTTATGGGCGAAACTGCTCTTCCACGGTCGCCGTACCCACAGAATTTCGCCCTGACCATCAGTAATACCACTGGATGTAAAGACCATCTGCTGTGTTCAGGCGAAGCGTTATTCACTGCTTTTGTATGCCAGACAGCAGACTGGGGGACGATAATAACGATAATGGCTGTTACTTTGCTCGGTTCAACAGATAGTGGAAGGAATGCTAGCTGTCTGTAAGCTTCACCGACAGGTTAATCGTTGACCAATTAACATGGAAAAGCCTTGCTGTCACGTCACCCGATGCGTAACTGTAGAGGAGGACAGATTCGCTGTAGCGGTCTGTGTACGTGCAACTGGTATCGATGTTAATAAGAATGGGCGCTAATCGAAGGATGATTAGGTTGTCGATAAATATTCAATTGGCGGAATGGTCTCCTGCTGGTATTTGACAAAGTGTTCACGACCGTGGCAAAGAGACGCTGAACTGATAGTAGGGTTTTACGTGAACCCCACAAAGCCTAGAAATGGACTCCTTTGAGCGCCAATTATGGCTTCTTAGTTTAGAAATAAAAAGCAAACGATGAGGATCACCGTAAAGAACCGAACGAGCAGCTAACCACTTTTGATGATCTGATATACAGGACACCTGCTTCTCTACACGCTGTAGATGATATGAGAGATGATCCGACCGCACAGGTGATTATGTCGAGCACCTGCTGGGTATTTAAAAGTGGATTATTTCTGAGAAGATTGACCATCTTTAAACCGTCACTGCTAACCTTCTCTGTCGGTTGTGGTTTTTTGCTAACACTGCCATAGAGTAAGGTTTTAGAAAAGAACAAATATTTAAAAGTCACTTCCTTTATTAGTCGTCGGGGGAGATGTGTTTTGATACGGGACAAATTACGAAAAAGAAGTTGATGTGTTGTTTATTTTCACGGCTCATTAAGGAGAGATGACCTTGAAGCCGTCGTGGCCCGATTTCCTGTTCTCATTTTCTCATATTGGACCATCCCAAAAATAAATGCGAATTGTGAGTACCTTCCAATAACTGTGCTGTTTCCCTCCCTCCACTATACGGAAGTGAATAATCTTGCGCACATACAGATCAGATATTTAACCCTTTAAATACACAGGCCATTGATTAGAGAAGATAAACTATAATATAATCGCCTTTCGTAACCGAAGATCGTTGTTGACGTTTTGCCCTGATGAGGGCGCAGAACTTATCCTAGCTACGCCTCACCCACTCTCAGGTAGATTTACCTGGTCTTCAGAGTCACTGGAAAAGGACAGAAAGCTTATCATCCGAACTCGTCACGAGAGGGAAATCCTACTACAGCTGCTTTACTCATAGATGTGGATAGAACTGGGGTATTTAGTAAAAACCTTCGCTACCTTCAGGTGATTCATCTTTGCCAGAACAGTATGAAAATCTAACCCTCAACACATCGTACTGCAGTGTAACCGATGGGCAGGCGACACACATTTTATGGAAATACAACAAAGAAAATAGTGAAAATAGATTGATGCCGGATGGTAAATGTTCTAAGGCAAACCCCAAATACATTATTGAAATCCTTTCTTAAATAATAATGATTTATCTCTTGTATCTGGGGCTAGGCCCACTTTAGACAAGTAGTAGTTGTTATATGTTTCTTGATAATGTATACTGTAGTAACCATTAACCAAGAAATGTTTTGTAGGTGGCCATAATGTCTGTCGCTGAATGGATGGTTTTGCTGCTCCTAACCGCTGCGCTGACATCACAGGGAGCCCGGACGGGGAGCTGCCAGATTGGCTGCCCTTCTCGGTGCCAGTGTTCAATGGACGTGGACTCAGGCTGTATGGTGGACTGTTCGAACAACAATCTGCCAGCACTTCCTAGCAAATTCCCGCGCAACACTACGGTCATAAACTTACATAACAATGAGATTAAGAAGCTTCCCGCCAGAGGGTTCATCAATGTACCCGAGCTGATCGCCCTGCGAATTGATGAGAACCAACTGCAGTCTGTCCATGTCGACGCCTTCAAGGGACTAACTTTGCTGAAGTCGCTCAACCTTCGGTTCAATGAACTGGTCAAGAGTTCTGTCATGAATTATACAGGATATCTGGACGAAACGCTGAAAGATTTAGAATCGCTAGAAATCCTATATCTTGATGGGGCCAACAACACGGTTTTTGGTCCGGGGTACAGCAAATTGAATAAGCTGCGCATTATTAATTTATCTGGTAGCTCCACTACCTGCCTCATGTATTATGTGCCCGAATTATCCTTTCAGCACACTCCCAACGTGCAGGTGCTCAACATCAGTAAATGTAACGTTGAGAGGATTCACAACAAGTCATTTGGATACCTGAGTTCATTGCAGACGCTGGACATGTCTTTTAATGGCAAAATGGGGTTTGAATCAATGGGAGAAGCTCTGTACAGCTTAAGAAACATCACTAGTACTTCTGCTAGTACTACTCCGTGTTCACATTCTATGGAATTTAGTCCACAGCATCAATAAACTGATTGTTTTATTTTATAATGATCATGAGATATTCGTTAGTGACAATTGAAACTGTTGTCTAAAATAACCAAATTAATCTTGATGATTCAACTCCACTCCTGTCACCTTTCTGGTTCATCTGATCCGACACTGGACGCCATTAAGTTGGAAATCGTTAAAAAATTCTTTTATATGTTTTTGACTTCCTCCAGTTTTGGGTCGCGGACGACGACATATGAAAATATTGTCCCCGTGTTTAGTTTTTCTCGTTCTGGTCTTTGTGTCGCGAGCCTGTATGGCGAAGCGTCGGATAGAAAGGGTTAATATATTTTGCTTGATATCGAAATATATATAAAACCTAATGGATATTTAAATGACGATCGTTTATTTTAAGAAACAGGAAATTTGTGAACAATCAGAACTACTGTAGGATAGTGGGAGGAAAAATTGCTAATTTCGTTATGAGAAGGAAAATGGTTTTCCACCATAAAAAAAGGTACTGATCCACAGTGGAATGAAGTTTGTTGATACTAATAGTAGGAAAAGGGGGCGGGGCGGCTCGGTTTAGCAGAGCTCCTAGCAGAATTTCGGCTCACTCTTCTCTGCCAGTGCGAGCAGCGACTTTTACCTCTTCGCATCGCTTTGCTCCTACATCTGAAACATGAAGAGTCCTTGAAGGTAGCGGTTCCCCGGTTAATTATAGTTTGCCTTCCACCCTGACCATCACTATAGATCCCACCCCCCTGCCAATCGTACCCACCCTGGGATGTCACACGAGACGGTCCTGGATCTCTTTCACATTATACATACTTGCATTTTTGGCTCTTTATATTAGGAATTTAATGTACAACGAGGACCGTACAAACAACGTGAACTTTAGGTTGGTTTATTTGATTTATATTTCTATTTGATGCAGATATTTTTGAGGAAGTCATTTATCTAACATATTTGCGGCTTTAATCTCTCGACTGATCTGTTTAACGTGATACAAATCTCCCAAAGGTAGGAAAGCCAGTCCGTTATTTCGTTTATCTGACAGGTGAACGTTTCTATGTTCTTCCTTTTCATATACCGGTTCTTCACATCTAACCTCACCTCCCTCATCAATCTGAACCTTCGAGAAGAAAGAACAAGATACATTAGTTGTCGAGAATAAAGAACAGTTCGTTAAGTTTTACATAACGTATCACGAAATGAAAACACTTTCAGAAGAGATAACTCATTTTCATGTCCTTCAGTCAAACTCTGCGGCAAATAACCGAGAACCTCCATGAGATGCGGAAGAAATTGCTCTAACAAGTTTCTGTTTTCTGTTTCTCGGTTAACCTTCAATAATATTTTGATAGAAGCCGTCAGCCAATGGCGAGTTTAATACAGTTTGACCTGGCGCCACCTTCAGCTATGTCCACGCCTCTCCACTGTAACCACTGCGGGTAAGTTCATCTCTGCGACATCTCCATCGATGTCGCGGCTTCAGGAGCCAGACTGGTGGACTGAGATTCTGGACAGATGCGTGACATCAATCTACTCGACAGGATTATTTATTATGTGAGGGTCTGGCCATAAGACGTAGAATACGGGAAACAGACAGACAGACAAGCGAGGCACCTGAAGAAATCAGAAGAGAGACCAATATATTTAGACTACGGATAATAGAGAGGAGAATGCGGGGAACAGAATGAAACAGATCGGAAACCGTTCTACCGAGAACGGAGAGAGATAGCCAGGGCAGCAGTCGGACCTCATTGAATGTTGGAGTATTTACGAATTTCTCTAATTAACTGTTTTTTATCATTAAAATTGTATTAATTTATTTAGTACAAACGATAGAATTAAGCGTAATTGTGAAAGAATAAACCTGACTATAATTAACTTGTAATATTTTCAAAAACCTAAACAATTTGTGGCATCATTTATCTATGCATTTATTACAAATTAAGGGAAATTTTCTGGTGAATATTTGCTAAGGAGAATTCCTGTATCATTACATATAAATATTATGGCAGGAATTCGTTTTTATGATAATGTAGCTAATCATTTTCCTCTTCTTTCTTTGTCGATCGGATTTATGTTAAACCTTCCTTCTGTGTTCACCTGTCCACGCTTATATTTGAGAAATAGACGTCGCTATAAAGGTTTCCAGTCGATTGTTTGACTCGCCTTTGCTTCATCCTTCCATCATTCAGCTCCTTTATTTATTAACTCCTCTCTGCTGCTTCATTTCGTGGTAGCAAACTCTCGTCTACCACAGATTCTCTGATAGTGCTATTCTACTTTGGATAATCTCTTCGCTTCTCTGTCATCTTTCTCGATCAAAGATTTTATGATTCTTAATACTGTCCAAATCTTCCAAGTGTTTCTATGAGCAACTTTGTTAAAACCTCTAAACAGAGAGAATAAAGGGCACTTCATAGTTTTTATGTGGTGTATGTGAAATGGCATCATTAGGTGAAGGTGAACCTATATGAGAGGGATCTCTACTGGGCTGGGAAATCTAATAGAGGAGATTCGAGAAGCGCAGGAATATTTGACGGTTGTATTGAGGGCGTTTCAGTTAATTACAATAAATCGTTGCCGTAAACAAAACAAAAGACTAAAATTATAGGTACAAATAAGTCCCAGTTGTCGTTAAGAAAAATATTAATGTATCTAGGGAATATCTAATGCAGATCTGAACAGGTTGTCAAATAACGTGAAGAATATAATAATTATTTCGATGTTATTTAGGAAGGTAGAAAAGGTGTCACCTGCTCAATCAGTAGGTGTAGTGATTCTATTAGCAAATGATTTATAAGAACCAAAAATCGAATTTAAATCAGTTTTGATCCCCTTACGTTCAGCTCTTCTTCACACGTTCTTTGAACACCATCCATAAGCCTCAGGTGTTCATCTGATTACCTAATAGACACCACCCAATGCTATTTTTCATGCACGGAGCTGCTAATTTAAGGAAGTTATGAGCGTTCATGACAATTAATTACTTTTCAAAGGGTTAACAAGGGATCCTGATGGCAGATCGACTCTGCCTGGAACGAGGCTCGATGTCGGAAGGGACTTCTTCGGTCAAAGCTTATTTCCGATTACCGCAGTCTACGCTCCATCGCCACGTGCTCAGGTGATTCCTTATTTGGATCTGACTGCGGCTGTAACGGTCAAACTTTTATTTCAGCTGCGGAAGCAGACCAAACCGTTGTAAACTAACCTATCCGTTGGCGTTCGCCGAGGAAATATTTAAGGCAACTGTGGCTAAAATCCAGGTTTAAAGTACTAATAACCTGACACTATTATCTGCCAAGGGAAGGCGGTGACGGAACAAGTTTACCAGTCGCTCAAAGCCCACTTTGCGCGCTGTGACTTTCCACCTGACGAAACTGAACAGGTATTCATTCGCTTGACTGACGACGGATGTCTGCCCCGACTACACGCAACGGGAGCTCGGTCGTGGAAATACCGGCAGGTGTATTTTTAGATTTTCGTCGGCCATAGCTGGGAGAGAGAAAGAGATTGTGTCGTATACTTCACACACACACAACACCCATTACCGGACAGGTGAACGATGAAGGAGTAACCGATGAAGAATGAGAGTCAAGCGCTAACAGTAACCGAGGTATGTACGAATCTGCAGGCCTAAAGCGAGTAGCAATGGGTGAGGACATCAAAATTCAAAGCCGTCGATACATTCTTTTGGGAACTGATCCTACATCGAGCCCCCCGTCGACATGCGTATTATAGCTGCTCCCTACCGTGGACAGACGTACAGGGGACAAATTACTTCTTCCATTGTTTTGTTTAATCTTTTCTGGTAGGAAAGCTAGGTATGCGGTGATGGTAGCTACAATAATCCCAAGAGCAGTCAAAATCACTGTTCATTCATTGATAACCAACCGTTGACTCTGGGTCGGTCTATAGTAAATGCCTTGATCTCTGCCGCTGTCGCCGTCAGGCAAAGATATGCGTGGAGGCCACCAATAAATAGGTAAGGCCATATTCACTGCTTCCGCATACAGGACAGTAGGAACTGCGGTAAGATGATAATAAGAATAATAATAATAATAACAAATAACAATAATAACAAACAACAACAACAACAACAATAACAACAACACAACAACAACAACAACAAAACAATAATAATAATAATAATAATAATAATAATAATAATAATAATAATAATAATAATAAAAATAATAATAATAATAATAATAATAATAATAATAATAATAATAATAATAATAATAATAATATAATAATAATAATAAATAATAATAATAAAATAATATAATAATAATAATAATAATAATAATGGCTGTCGCTTTGTTTGGTACAATTTCCTGTTCCTTGTTCCTCACATTAAACCATGAACACAGAAAACAGAATTCTTACTGTGCACAGTTGAGAATTGGCTGCCTCAAATCTTTACCTGTTCATTATTTAAGCCGCAGATTACAAGAGATTTACTATAACAAAGCTGATAACCACAGCTGTTCTTAACTGATGAGTGGGATAACAGTGAGATTTTGTAGCTGCTGATCCAACAAAACCCCAGACATTTAGATAATTTAATTGCTGTCTAGAGAATCGTGAGAAGTCCAGTAAATCTTAACACCCGATTAACAAAATATCCAGAAAGCCCAACATAAATAGTAACTCTTAGATGTAGGAAGTAACTCGAGATACCAGGCTAGGACAGCAGTGAGAAAAAACTAATATAAGATGGTACACGCATTCAAACGGCGTCAGATCGGGATTCGAACTCCTGCTGTCCATTAAGAAAAGCCTGAAATGTAACTGCTGGTGGGCGGCCTGATGGACCACCTGCCTGTGTAGAGATGGAACAACGAAATTAAGAAAATTATCTTGATTCCAAATAGGGAAATATTCTCAGGCAA
Organism: Nautilus pompilius; assembly: GCA_018389105.1. Classification (NCBI taxonomy): domain Eukaryota; kingdom Metazoa; phylum Mollusca; class Cephalopoda; order Nautilida; family Nautilidae; genus Nautilus; species Nautilus pompilius. The sequence goes on along the minus strand of JACATO010001767.1, from coordinate 8,551 downwards.
CCCCAAAAGTATTATTGATTTCTTTCTTCAATAATAATGAGTAACTCTTATATCTGGGGCTAGGCCCACTTTAGACAAGCAGTAGTTGTTATATGTTTCTTGATAACGTATACTTTAGTAACCATTAACCAAGAAATGTTTTGTAGGTGGCCATAATGTCTGTCGCTGAATGGATGGTTTTGCTGCTCGTAACCGCTGCGCTGACATCACAGGGAGCCCGGACGGGGAGCTGCCAGATTGGCTGCCCTTCTCGGTGCCAGTGTTCAATGGACGTGGACTCAGGCTGTATGGTGGACTGTTCGAACAAGAATCTGCCAGCACTTCCTAGCAAATTCCCGCGCAACACTACGGTCATAAACTTAAATAAAAATGAGATTAAGAAGCTTCCCGCCAGAGGGTTCATCAATGTACCCGAGCTGATCGCCCTGCGAATTGATGAGAACCAACTGCAGTCTGTCCATGTCGACGCCTTCAAGGGACTAACTTTGCTGAAGTCGCTCAACCTTCGGTTCAATGAACTGGTCAAGAGTTCTGTCATGAATTATACAGGATATCTGGACGAAACGCTGAAAGATTTAGAATCGCTAGAAATCCTATATCTTGATGGGGCCAACAACACGGTTTTTGGTCCGGGGTACAGCAAATTGAATAAGCTGCGCATTATTAATTTATCTGGTAGCTCCACTACCTGCCTCATGTATTATGTGCCCGAATTATCCTTTCAGCACACTCCCAACGTGCAGGTGCTCAACATCAGTAAATGTAACGTTGAGAGGATTCACAGCCAGTCATTTGGATACCTGAGAAGATTGCAGACACTGGACATGTCTTTTAATGGCAAAATGGGGTTTGAATCTATGGGAGAAGCTCTGTACAGCTTAAGAAACAACACCAGCCTTAGAAGTCTCAATATCAGCGGCCTCTATAAAACCTTTGGACTAGGAACAGAACTCAAGGTCAGTCACGTGGCAAACCTTCAACACACTTTGCTTGAAGAAGTCATAATAGACAGTAATCGACTGGAACTTTGGAAACGGGAGTAAGCAGCATTCTTCCCAAATCCATAACATATGGATCCATCAAAGACAACAAATTTACGTACGGTTCATACATTTTGAGTCACCCAACTTAGAAAATTTAAGAGAAATAGACATGAGTTTCTTTTTGGATCCCATAAAATTTTGGGAAAGGAGAGGTATTCAAATATGTAGGAAGTCAAAAAGAAATCGAACATTTAAAAGAAACCCCTAAAGAATTATTTTTACTAAGTATACCAGTCATTATCGAAGGTTGATCGAAACCAATCACGAAGGAATAAACGAAATATATTCTCAACTAAAAAAAGAAGCATCTCCACTAATAGTTTTTCAAGTAGAGAAAAAGCCCTTCATCACAAGTTAACCTCTTGGCCGGATATTGATTCCAACCTCATAATTATTAATATCCCTAAAAATTTAGTGAAAATCCACTTCCGTGAATGTAAACTTAACTGCAGGTTATTTGCTTTTTCATTTGGAAAAAATAAAGTAAAGTTTTTAAATGTTTCCGGTAATATTTTCGCATCGTGGGAAGGTCCAATTAGAGGAATTGACAAAATTGAAATACTCGATCTTAGTAATAACATGTGTACTTTTGTGTCAGTGAATTTTTTTGTCGCAGCTACAGGTCTTCGTGAACTGTATATCCATGACAATTTCCTCGGGATTTCACTGCCAACAAGCATCAATGGATTCGAGAACGTTTTCAGAAACCAATATAACCTGGAAAAGCTGAAGATCTCCAACAACAGGATTAGTCGCCTGTCTTTCAATGTATTTTCGAATCAGAAAAACATGCGATCTCTCGATCTGAGCTTCAATCAACTGAGTTTATTAAACTTCAGCATTCACCACATGAAAAATCTAAGTTACCTTGACGTCTCCAACAATCTAATACCATATCTGTCGAGGCGAACCAGAGAAGACTTGGACGAGTTGTGGGGTAGAAACAAGCTTGTCGTGAATCTTATGAGGAACCGTTTACAATGCACTTGTGAAACACGTGACTTTCTGCATTGGCTTTTAAGGTCCTCTGCCCATTTTAAGGACTTCGTGGACATGACTTGTTCTATGTCCAACCAAACAGTATTGTCTTTGAAAGAGTTAGGACACATTGTGACGAGTCTGGACAAACGCTGCTCCTCTTACTTGCCACTGATTCTAGGCACGCTGGCTCTGATAGTAACGGCCATCACTGTTATCAGCGGTGGTCTCGTCTATAGATACCGCTGGAACCTGCGCTACTTTTATCACGTGGTCAAGGAACGATACCGAGGACAGAGGGCGCAGATCAACGAAGACTTTGTCTACGACGCTTTTATTTCCTACGCGGATGAAGATCGATTTTTCGTCATCAATGAGATGAGGAGGCGTTTGGAGCAGCGAGGAAAACTTCAAGCTCTGTATCCACCATCGGGATTTCCTGGCTGGAGAAGCCATCGCTGACAATATTATCAGCGCCATCAAAAACAGTCGAAAAACTGTCATCATACTGAGCAGCGACTTCTTGAGCAGCTACTGGTGTAAGTACGAGTACAACATGGCCCGTCTGGAGAGCATCCACTCAGGCAGAGAACTGGTGGTTATTGTCATGTTGAAGTCGGTTCCCGTCGAGAATGTCCCCATGGAGCTGTTGGCTCACATCAGGTCAAATCGTACATTGAGTACACCGACGATCCCCAGGGAGAGCAGGTGTTTTGGAATAGTGTCCGGCGGACCATTGTTGAGTAACCGCATCCGTCACTTGTGCCACTCTTACTTTATTCGCATCCGCTTTCAAAGGGCACCGAGGAACACGAGTAAGTACAACAGAGCCGTCAACGGACGAGTGCCAATCCGTATGAAAACAAAGCAGAGATTTTGGCATAGTCCGTGTATACAGAAAACTTTCACTCATTAACGAGATAATAAGTAGTCGTTAGAAGTCAGGTAAATGTCAGACTCAAGCTGTACAGTGAGTGATTACATCTTTACTATAGAGATGATGTGACAGAAGCTGCTCGACGTATATCCATGGTTTCTCAGCTTTATAACTGGAATCAGTCCTGATGATAACATTAGACTGCGTTTTTTAATTGATTTCCTGTTTTATTTTTTAACGCCACCAATTCTGCTTTCTGTTTATCGTCTTTCATTTCTAATACAACCTCCATATGGGTTTTGTTGTTGGTTTGATGTAAGTCGGTATTTCACTGCCGACCATTTAAATCTCTGCTTTGCATTATCGATAAATTTATTCTATAATTTGTTTGCCTGTTTCCTCCGAGTTAACGTTTTTAACTTATGTCCTGGTAATTTGAAATAAATTGTTCCCGTTCATTGATCCTTTTTTGTTGTTTTTTCCGATTTAAAGGAAGATGCTAGGTTCTGCTTTTAGAGATAACAAACGACAGGTTGTGAGCCATGATATAAACCCTGGACATCTGTGCAATGACTATGCAGGCTGGCCGTGGACTTCACTATGTACCTGAGAATGTGGCATACATAGGGTTAACGTGTTTACAGAAATATATGGAGAATTATTTTTGAATTGTATAAACTGTTTACCGATGTCGATTTATTGTTCAGTACTTTACTTTTATCAGCTATGTAGCGGAGTTAGCTGCTGGCTGCTGGTCGGGCGATAGGACCTCAATCTGGATACCCGATAATAATGTTACGAACAGCGAGAGTTGGAAAGAGCGAGGCAGACGGGTTTCTTTGGAAGATAACCCAAAAAAGACAACATTCTATTAAAAAACTCCACTACTTTTAAAGAAAACCAACTCAATAGTTTACTGTTAAGGGGAAGACTTCACCTATTTCTCGCTCAGTTAAGATAAAACTAATTAAACAAAGAAAAACACAATAAGTCGAAACAGACGGATTTCTAGCTGCGCCGGAACATTTGGGACATTCTTCTCTCAGACCAACCTCATTACCTCTGCCCCTTTTCCAGAAGCCAGAAGTTCAGGGGGTGAAGTACTCAATAAGTAGTTCTATATCTTGCCAACGTTTCCGGCGTCTCATCTTCACCGTATTTCTCAAAGTAAAGAAACAAAACAAACGAGTCACCTGTTAAGCAGACACCCAATGTAATCAGTATACGACCCGAGAACATTCTACCTCCTCGAAGGCCAAGCGTACACGGGTAAGGAAAGGAGACTAGAACCACAGGGCTCGGTAGAGAAGAGAGCCTTAGAACCAAAAAAGGGATTCCGTGGCAGTAAAAGGGAATGTGCTTTGCAATTAGTTGACATTCCTCTTGTCAATGGCTGGACCGGTGATGGTCGAGACGAGGCATTTATACCTTTCATACATCCGGAAACGTAAAGAATCGTACTCCTAATGTCGACTTTGCTCCATCTTATAGTTATCCTTGCGGAAGATGCTAGCAAACCGAGGATCATCGAATTGTAAACCAGGAAAGTGGCCTGAATGATCTCCATAAATCGAACCGCACGTACAAAATCAAGCAGCGAGCGAAGGGCGGCATTTGACGTTTTACATCCTTTCGGTTATGATTGAGTAGTTTCGTTCGTTGTTTGGATCGCAAGCAAATCCATATGTTGGGTCAGGCTCCCGCGTCCTCTTTTCAACTGCAGCTACTTAGGCGAGTAAGAACCCGCAGGACAGCAAGAATCGAGACAAGAATCGCCAGCTGAACGGGTAAAGTTCCTCTTGTGATTAACTGAACGAAGGGACGAAAATCAGAGCAGATGCGAGGAGAGCACAAAATAAATGTCTACAGAAATCTAGCAGTGAGAGAACTATTAGCGGTGACTTCGTCAATCTGTATTAAACAGTATGTTTATTTCTGTATAGGCGAAGATATTAAAAGTTTTCCACACATTCGCGTAAATATATTTCTATAGAAATTATACAATGTCTTCAAAAGTCTCCACATCCATTCGTAGACTTTAGGAGCATTTTCCTCTAACCACTGTACTACAATGGATAACTTTGCTTTAACATAGCAGTGGAGGCCTTAGACACCCAGTCGACTTTAACTGTCACATAAATAAGTCAATTTACAGGTTACGCAGTTTAAAATCTGTGTAAACGTAGAATTGGAACTGAATGTCGAAACACATGCAAGTTATGCACAATTGACGAGTATGCAACTGAGAGATGGATATGAATACATTCACAATACATTATTACAAAATATATAAAAAATGAATACGCTGTACATTGCATCAATATTCGGAAAGTGAGCCCCTAGCATTATCTAGGGCTTCCCATCTTGCTTCCATGCTCCCATCCTGGTTACTGATGTATGACAGTGAAATGTACAGAATATCCTGCAGCACTTTTCGCAATCCACGGGAAGATCGATTGGTGGCCGTTTGACTTTCTCAGCAGCCATATATCCCACGTGGCTTATGATGCTGGTATTAGGACCTTGAGCGCGCCAAGGCATCTTTGTGAGTGTTACAGTAGCCTCTTTACGCCCTAGATTTTCTCCAGATTTTCTGTGTGTTTGGGCTTATTGACATGTTGGAAGACGACATGATGCCCACTAAGGTATTCTTAGGAGAATGGCGTGATGATTGAGCACCTGCCTGGACCTTCAGGTTTGGTCATCTCAGTGCTTCATTTCAGCTGTCAATTAAAACCTTTTGCCGTTTGGTTTCTTCTTCTTTGCAGAGGTTTCTAGGCAGCTACCCCTCAATTAAGACCGGCTTACAGTGTATCTTACTGCTCTTGGAAAACACCCGGGGTACTTAACGCCCCCTATTGAAAGTTTGGATTTCTTCTCTCGTCTGGATCCGTTGCCAACAGCTCCAGTATCGCAAATCCTCCTCGCAGTCTTGCTTACAGCTCCTGTCCGTGACATGAAGTCGACATCTTCTTCTTGCGTGAAGCAGCCATCGCAAACTAAGTCATTGATTTCTATTCGCTTGTCCTGTGATATGTTTCTTTCGGGCAGCTACAGAATTAAATGCATATTAAGGACAGTACATTGATATCAGTGCCTATACGTTTATAACCTTTCTTCCCGTGGGGCATTTTTTCTCATTGGTTTGACGACGACGATGGCCGAACGTTGTGCTCTTCATCAACAGGTGACTTTAATACGGAGAATGTTAATTCTACACACGCGATGTGAAATTGTCCAGCGTTATTTACATTTTATACCTAGTTTTCCCTCTCTTTCCATAATTACTTCTATTACTGTCTCTATTTAGAGTAATTCTTTTATGACCAAATGTTTGCCCGCTTCTGGCTTATTTATGGTTGACGGTCTGTCCGAGAGAGAGAGAGAGAGAGAGAGAGAGAGAGAGAGAGAGAGAGAGAGAGAGAGAGAGAGAGAGAGAGAGAGAGAGAGAGAGAGACTTCACTTTATGCGCTCTATTACTTACATGTTTGTGTTTGTTCTTGTTTTCTCAGAAAGGTTACTTTTCTTATTCTAATGAGCAGAGAATCTTACACTTCCTTATTTACCCCTCTTTCACTGACCATCTTCCGTCGACTCTTTTTATAATTTGATTCCCATCTTCAGAAATCTTGCACTAGAATCGACTCTTGCTGCAGACCCAGCCTCTGTTTCCGCTGTTTAGTGATTTATCTTCTTGAAAGCTGTTTTTCATGCGTAAAAAACACTAAAGAATAATTTCTATTTTTGTGTTTTATTCGTCCCGAAAAATCTGTAACACCAGCGAATGGAATAAACTGGTTTAGCTAGGCCAGCTTTACGGAAATAATTGTAAGATGGGCTATATAAACTGACGTTGTTAGGATAAGTAAATGGACCTTGACCTCTGTACTCTATAAATAGGGAGTCAGCCCTTTGTTGAAACAGCTCTGGCAACCTGAATTAGCGCTGCACCTAGTGGATGGTAAGTCACAACCTACTGTAGGTTTTCTTTGCTGTTGTTAATATTAATGATCTTTATTGACGGTGTAGGAAATGCAGACTATTTGGATACCTGTAAATATTCAGGACGTAGGATGAATTAAAGGGGACTGTCCTGTCTCCCGGCCATTCACTGCACAATCGCAAACGGGTGCAGTCAGTTGAGTTCAGGCTAGAAATGGCGGAGCTCAACTCGTAGCAACCATTAAGTACATCAGAAATCTTTGATCGCAACTTCAAATATGTCCAACAGCATTGGGGTTTTCAAAATTATTTGGCTAGCCACAATACAACATAGAATATGCTTTTAACGTAAACTACAGTTAACGTTTTTATTTTAATGTGAAAAGAGTAACGCATGAATATAACACCACGCCATTTTATATTGTATTACATTGAAAGTAGAAGTTACTACGTAAAAAGGTATGTGTAAAATTATTTGTTAACACAAATAATCAACATTAGTTTGTGAGCAAGAATCTAATCAAATGTCTGTTCAGACTGTTCACGACATGTGCACGAGGGCAGCTCGCTTGTGCAAAAGCCGGAAGTTGTATTTTTGACTTTTCATCGGCTACGGCTGGAGTGAAGAAAACGATTCTGTCCAGTACGTGAGCTCAGTTACCGGACAGAAGAAGAACGGAGGAGTAACCGACAAAGAATGGCAGTCAAGCGCTTATAGTAGCCAAGGTTAGTACCAACCTGCAGCGCTAGAAACAGTAGCAATGAACGAGGATATCACAATTCAAAGCTGTCATTCTTTTTTCTCGTAAAGGGAACTGAATAGACATCGAACCACCGCCGTCATCAATACTATAGAGGCTCCTTACAGTGGACAGTCGTACAGGAACCAAGCACCTACATCCAATGTGTTATTTACATGAGCAAATAAAATATCAAGGGGGGGTTGCCGTTAAGAAAAATACGAGACTACAGAATCATTCTTCTACTAGGGGACAGCTGGATGTGCAGATGCCTTTGAATAAAAACAGAACCCATGTCTACATTTGTGCCAACAGAAATGCAGGTCTTGTGAATGCCGTTCGATGAAGAAAGAGGACTGTGTGATGTTAGGGATGCGTCGCTATCCAGCCGAGTCTCTGGGTCAATCCGTGAAGAAACTGAATAGCTGAGATATTCTTTTAAATTATGGATATGTATTTAGAGACAGTTAGTGACGGGAGAAAACAGATCCAGATCTATGTTGTTTTCAAACCACACCCTTACTCAGAGATTGCTACTGCTGCCTCGATGAATACACGGAGGATGGTGTGTGTCTACCTCTTAAGGCTGTCTCACACAACCATTTCTCAGACAGTCGGTCCATGGTTCGCTTCGTCTCATTTTCTACGAAGTTCCGACTCGTTTCCAGGCTGATTATTAAATAAAATTCCCAAGTTAAGTTGAACGAATACAAAAAGCGGACTAATTCTTCTGTGGAAAATATTTAGTAGCTGTTGTTTTTTATATGTATAATATATCCTGGAGTCTCGTGCTTTTAATTACGGATCCGAAGGCCACCAAAAAGCAAGTGAGTTCATTCATCCATAACCTGCGGTAGTCTGCAGTAACAACCAACCTCTCAAATAGATCGGCCTATTTTTCGAGCAGATGCAAATAAGGAAATCACGTGGGATGTTTATACACCAATGGCAGGGTTAATACCGCCTTCACG
>JACATO010001766.1:0-53012 GCA_018389105.1 Nautilus pompilius | reverse complement strand
TATAAAAGCACTAAAAACTATCACATGTAGGAACAGAAAGTGATATCTAGTAGATTTTTACCTCCCTCATTAAGGGCTAGATCAATTTATGGATGATATGCAATAAAAGTCTAAATGAGAGCCAGTGCCCTTTTATGGAAACCTTAGTAAATATTTCCCGTCAGAACTGCTAATGATGTAGGCTTGTATGCTGAAGTTGGTTAACAATTTACTAAACTTGTTTTTTAATTGGATTCATGTCATTGCTCCTTGGTTTGCCCTGAAGGGACCGTCATCCATTTCCTTTCTCCGATAAAGTTATAGCTGTCTATGGCTGTCTGGCAAGAGTAACAATTCCATGCAGCAAATTTATTCAATATATTAAAACCCACCCGTTATAAAAGTTAATATATTGCTTATTCGCGAAACGCGTATGTATGAATGCTATGGAATTCATTTTCCTGCAATGAACACCAGATCCGTCTCTCATCATCACAAGTCCCATTCACCGCCACTATACCAAAACCGTCCATATTAAATGGTGGGATGGAAGCAGGCTTACTGAATGCAGGACTAGTCTTTCTCCAAAACCTGGAAAATATCCCATCTTACCTTATTTTACGAAACTGACTCGTCAGAAGGAGAACAGAGTCCAACATTCCATAGGTCTTATCCTGTTTCCACGCTCCACAAAGCCTGAGATTTACTTTTGCTTCATTCAAGAGTGGTTCGGTCAAATTCGCATCTCGTGTAACCCAGTTTAATAAATAACTTTAATTTATGCCTTTGGACATTTTCGGTAATCGCGATGCCAACAGATCTTTTTTGATGGACTCGACCTCATGAAGATAAAGGGCCATTTGGCTCGTTCAGTAGCAGTGGAAGGCCGCCCTGATTTATATTTGGATGTTTACTTATTTGCTGGGAGAATATTATCAAAGATATTATTTACTGCCCCATTTGATAGTCTACTGTTATATGACGCCTGCTACGTATAATCTTAAGCTACATCCCTTCACGTTCTGGGTTAAAAACGCTGGTTTGTATATTAATCTGTTACCTTTAGCAAGGAGCTATACCGTAATAAAATAAAAATACACCACACACTTACACACAACACTCACTTACCACACACACACCACCACATATACTCATCAGGAATAAATAATTATGTAATATTAAATATTTCAAATTATATAAAATCGTGATGCTGTCTCCATTTGTGATATCTAAGTGTAAAGAAGATTCCTTATCATTTATGAAAACATCGCCCAAAATCATATTTACAATTATTTATATGGCGATTGAAAGATTTCAAACAGGTAGCTTGGTAATTCATTGATAATAATGATTTTAAAACATCCTGACCAAGCTGTCGACTTTTTGCTTATCATCTACATCCTGTTTCCCATGTATATTGCATGAACTGAATCACTTCCATAAAAAACACACTGATTTAAAACAAGAACGTTGACTAGGTGCGCATAATCATCATGTATTTACAATACTCTATACTTATAAAATAAACATTCTAAGAGAATCAAACTTGTTTTGTAACTGCTATATTCTATTTAGCTTATAGTCTTCTGTACTATTTAGATTTTGGTAATGTACATGTTCAGGATTTTATTGAAACTATTAATAGAATCTCTGTGCATAAATGAATTTGATCCAATAGTCTTAGGTTATTTCTAAGAAAAATGTTGCTGATATTATTGTCAAAGCTTCCAACAATATTTTTTGAAGGATTATTCATCTCAAAATTATTTTATCTTAAAGAGAACGATTCTCTGGTATATTCTATTCATGGTAAATGTATCCATATATCAAGAGGAAGGTTGATTGTCTTATCTATGAAACTACAATTGTAAAACTCGTAAACATGTTGTTTTCGGTATATTGTGAAATATTAATGTTCATATTTTGCTTGTTATTCAATTGGAGGGATTAAAAATATATATTTAGTGACAAATAGTTATTTTAGCGATTGTTGTCCTGTTTGAAAAAAAATCGACGTTGCTGAACTGGCCCTATCTCCATAAAAGTTAGTTACGTGTATCATGGCACAGGAAATGATAATGTTATGGGTCCACCGTATATTTACCGGAAAAGTTCCGGATTTTGACCATTTAGATGAAATAGTTGCAAAATATTTAGTCTTGCATTTAGCCGGTATAAATCATAGTATAATGATTACTATATTTTAAAAATTAAAGGAGCATGTGACTAATCTTATTTCCTATGAATTCCTTTGGCAAGGGAATCCGTTATACATTATGAAGGTGAAGTATGAAACTTTCTTGGCTTAGCTTCGTAAAAATCCAATTCTAGTGTAGAGATAACGAGAGATATCATCATCTTAAATTGGCTTCTAGTACTTCACAATTCTTGTTTGAACTAATTCTGCTCACACAAAGGCACCTGTTAATCCTTTTGTTAACCATTAAATTTAAATAACTGATAGTATACTTCGTTAAATATAATTAATATTATTTAGGCTAAAAAAAATGTCTGCCTGAATAAGCTGCACACTTCAGGAGAGACCATCAATAATAATAGAACCCAAACCCACCACGCAGCTGTCGCCTGACCTGGCAAATCCAGCGATTTTCTTGGAAACTACATAAATATAAAATTAGTTTTTGTAGAAAAATAATCTACAGCAAAGTAAATTATGTAGAATTCAGTTTCTCTGTTTTAGGTTCCTATTCAACCAGAATAAATAAAGAAAATTAATTCACTATGTTATTTGTTTATTAACCATTTTAAAATCATTATGAATACAAGATCCCAGAGTTTGGAAAAGTTGAAAAAGTTTGTAATCTTTTGGTTTGGGTCGAGAATCGACTTAAAATGTTTATAAACTTCACTTTAATATTTAAACTCAGAGGCTGAATCAATGCGATTAATGCACAGAAATGATAGAAAACATTGCATTATCTAAAACTAGTTGGCTAGTAATATTATGAAGAACTGGTGTTGCATTCTTTACCTCCTCTGTGTGTTTAAGGTAGGTATTTCTATGTTACATTCTCTTATCCGTTCTCTAAACATTCGAATAACAAATTTCTGATCTTACGGGAAATATTCTGTTAACTGGCGGATCGTGACGTCATATCCGCTCCGCAGTCACGTGGTAAAACAGCGAGGTCACCAAAAGAAACTTTAATAAGAAAATACAAAGGGACGGTAAATTTGAGATCAGCCGCTTTAATTGACGGGTGTTAAAGGAACATGAACAGGATTTAAGATATTATGATACATTAATGAAGGATTCATCAAATTTTTGTCTTTTAAATAATTCTCCTGCCATTGCTGCAGTATATCACATCATGAAGACTTTTTTGAACAGTTTATTAAATTTGAAAGTCAGGATTTTTTGATATAACATAAATTTTGTTTGTTTTCTTTCTTTTCTTTGGAGTAGATACAATGTAACAATGAAGAAAAAAGACAAATGTGTTTGTGGCAGGGGCTAAAATTACTGTTGGCGTAATTCCGAGTGATATTTGTGGGCCTGTTTCAGTAAGAAAATGTAATTTAATGTAATAATTTCAGTTTATTTTTGGTTTTGTTAGCATAGACGGCACCTCAGCACCGATCATCCTTAATGTTGTAATTTCTAGTGGGGATGGAATTAGAAACTGATAGAACCTTTAACGACAGTAAATGTGCATTAAAATATTATTTCACCAAATGAAATACAGAAATGGTAGATGTCAGTCATAAATATTATTTGACTACACGACTCAGGATATGACGGCCTTAAATTCTTCGTATTAAGTATTTGTATCATTGATATTTCATCCATTAGAAAGGACGTACATGTTTTATTGGGTAGGAAAACTTCCAGGGAGAGTCCCTTAAAATACTCCTAGTATAATGGGCGGCAAAACGTTAATTAACTACTTTCATTTAACAAAAATTAACAGAAAGGCAACTTTTTGATTTTGTGGAAAAAACCTCATGATAAAAATATATGAGAAAGAACTTTCAGATTTACCTTCTGTTATAAATGTTCACGTTTCTCTGATTTAATCTGGCGATGGCAGCAAATTACCAGAGGCTCATCTATCACTCTCCTGTGCGGGAAGGGACAGTAATTCTATCAACTATCACAGAATAACGGGAATTAGATTCTTCGTGTTTCAGTGGGAGCGGCTGACAACAGAGACGGATCTGTATGACTGGTGAAGCGATCAGTAAGTATGGCATCGGTGAGGAATATTCAGTCACCTAAGTAACTTAAAACAAGATTTAATGAACTTCAATAGTGACGTCACCGAGGCCCTCAAAGTTACCCTGGCTCCTCGGACCGGGTGAACGGACCAGAAACTGTCGAGGTCGGTGCCCACGACTTGAGCTGTGGTTGGTGGGTAGCCACCAGGAAGTTCGGCCGGATGATAGCTGCTCTCTACCCGGCTTTGCTTTACTTGGACCACAGTCTGCGTGAGAAATGATGAAATCCTGACAGGCGGATAAAAAGGGGTACACCAAACGGAGATGATCTTGACCTGGATTTGAACTCTGACCCTCGCTCAGGTAGACTTATAGGTTAACCACCGGACTACCTCGCCGTGATTTTACGGTATTATAAACTACAGAAGGCAGTGAAATTATAGAAATTAATAAGACAAAAAGTAGCTACAATAATCTGTAGGTAGATTAATCCATTTGACCTCTCTTGACTGTCTGTATGACGGATTGTTTAAGGAAAATCCCGTATTTCATATCTTGTATCTATTCGAAATATTACACCTATATATTAATATAAATAACACATCATGTCAATAAGGGGTGGATATAATTTCAGGAATTACAGAGTTCCGAAAAATATATTAAAACATTATTTAATTACAAATACAAATAGCTTCTTAAATATACATACAATATAAATACTTTTCAAGTTCCCAAAGTCAATATGTCTAAACTCTGTTGAAAATACACTTTGAATAAAACACAGCTGACCAACATTTTGTATTTACTTTACCATAAGTAGAAAATACTGAAATGAATGTCGCCTCACGTGCATGATATCACCATCCTTTGGAGATCTCTTATAATAGTGAAGAATGAAGATCATATCAGATAACCCTGAAGCCCCCGAACGTAAGCCATAATTTGACTTATAGACTGCATACAAATAACTAGTTGATTGGTCCACGGTTTACGATAACAGAAGGCCCCCAAACACATCATTGTTCATATACAGTAAGAAGAAATTTACAAGAGAACCAACTTAATGAAATTTTTCATATTTGAGAACTGGAGACCAGAGCGAAATATAACACGTACGATATCAGTACAGAAAGGGTTAAGGAGGGTCCCACTCTTATTTAGAGAAAATAATAAACAAACTCTAAAGAAATGTGGGTCCAAGTGTTTAAAAATATAATTGGAAAATAATTTAAATATGTAAGGAATACAGAGTAATTAGTAGAAATTTTTTAAAAATCATCACATACAAATACGTTACCTCCAAATTATAGATCGAGAGAATTTTACAAAGGTAACATTTTGAAATTGTGTAGCAGCTGTAATAACAATAGGACTGTGCATGATATCCGAGCCATCAGTTAACAAGTGGCATTGATTCAGGTTTCTATTATATTTTATTGATTCCGTTTAAAGGGTCACACAATTTAGAATAAAATTAACATAAATTAGGCATATGCAACTCTGATTTTATTTTAAAGGGTCCCTTGATACAATTTCAACAATTTTAGCAGTGGACAAACTACAGGGGAAGGAGCCAATTTTTAAAATGAATATCATTATTGAACACATTAAACGGAAAAGTTATAGGGGCCCCTCCCTCGGCTGGCAGAAACCTGACAAAGGCAGACGACTTGGGGGCTGGATAAATTAGGTGATGGAGATTAATCTCACTGACACTGTAACAGGATGATGCTAGTAGAAAGTTATGGCAGAAGCCCTGGCGAATGAAGGACCGTTTCTGTCGAATACCAGAAACAAGTCGTATCCCGATGACTGTGCATGCAGTCGATACTAAGTCTAAATATTAGTCCCTAATAATATACGACAGGGGTGAGCCTTTGTGCTGGACGAAGACGGCGTTGTGTATAATGGACTCTGAGGGGGTCGAATCTCTCTGGGGCTGGATCAGCTGCTGGTGGTCAATACAGGGAGACTGTATCTCGAGTATCCCGAATATTAACCCAGGGCAGGTGGAGAAATTACACGTACCCATGCAGAAGCCTAGCAAGGGTTCTCAGCGCCCGGGGGCAAAGACCCTTTTGGCTCCCTCACCTCTGAAATATTTGATTGTTTGTGACTCATTACCCACTTAATGACAATCACAAAGAATTAATCACCGCCTTGTAAAGAGCTAATTTAAAGTCACAATATCACAACTGTAAACCTGGAACTAATGAGGTATCGCCCACCAGGTTTACTTACATAATTTGTTAAAATGTAAACCATCTTGATATTTATTTCTTCCAGCATCGTTCAGAGTCACACAGCCGGAGTTATCTCCCCATCGTGCAGAACGCAGTCACGTGTGGTGTACGTGTATTACCAGACAGATTGATGAAATACTACTTACGTTTACAAACTGTGCATATACTTAACTAGATCTTGTACAGGCAGCCTTCTGGTATTCATTGCTACATTACATATGAACCTTTCGTGCTTTTTTGCTGCTGCAAATGAATCAATTAAACTGTCAAAAATTTAGGTAATGAGTCCGTGTTTTTCAATAGTTAATATTGCCAAGTTACTCAGTCGTTCTTCAGTCATTGAAGTTCTCAAGTTTGTCAGAGTTAATTTCAGCTCCCTGAAAGACCTTTCTCAACTACTGGGGAAATTTCACGGGCGGAGGTGACTAGTTATTATAATTTACAGGCCAGAGGAAATTTTGCGCCCCTCAGACCCGCGCCCGGGGGGGGGGACTCCTCCACTGCCACGCCCCTGTACCCATGTAGATGAGGAATTATAGCTGGTGGAATATCACAGTACGTATACAGAACAGTGAACGATGTGCCGTCCACGGACCATTTTCGTGCTGTGTATTTGGTTTTCTTTTCGCAGCCAATGTATTTTGTAGATACCAAATATACAAAAGGGGCCAAGTCGATTAATTCGACCACCGTCTGTGGTACAGAGACGAAGGACCCTCAAACTGCCTTCAGCTGGTGACGATCAGAGGGATCCACAAACAGCTCCCTTCCAGCTCGTCCCTGTCCCTGCCAATCCTGATAATTATAAATAATCTAAAACTAAGCGGAGGCGGCTGATGTTTATCTGAGATGAATGGTGCAGAATTTCTATCTTTTTCAATTTTTACACTGGTTCCGTCCACGATTCAATGGAAACGGAAGATGATTAGGCCCCTAGAGCATCGGGGACCACCCACAGCTGTCCAAGCTGTCGTCAGGGACTCGTACATTTTTTTTTAGGTTCAAAGAAATTTTATTTAAATTTCGATTATTAACAAAAATTGATAAATTTTCTTTAATGAAAACTTATGGTCTTAAAGGATTTTGGCCCAAAATTAGTAACATCGAGACTGCGAGCCGCCCTCTCTCTGACCAGTAAGAAAGGTGTTTTCTCGCCCAGAAATTTGGAGTCGGAAGAATTTAGGGAAACAAAAGCATACATTTATCTTATTTACTCGTAGCTCCTTTCCTCACAGCAGGCCTACCTGGAAATATAAGCTTTGTCGACGCAGCGCTCGCGAGAAGTTACTTATTTTAAAACCGTCCATTAGTAAGGGCGGCTGGCGGCCGATCTTCCGCACGTGGGGTCGGTCATCAGGGCGGAGGGGCAGCGAGTTCACTTCACTTCAACAGCTGGCAAAGCGAGTAGCCAAGCGGAACGGTGGACCGCTACAGTCAGTAACTTACACCAGGCATCACCGACAACCCCAGAAAAACTGTAGATAGAAGCCATAAAAGAAACAATCAGTTCATCCACCGGCCCTTTTCCCCCTTCAGGAAGCCCCGACTTTTCAACTAAATACCCGTATGTACTCATTGCTCGCCTCGATAACGGGATGGCCAACACACACACACTATGTACCTTCAGCATCGCACATCCGCTGGACCACACGATCTCAGGGTCGGTCCTCTTCCTATCGATCGAGGGAGCCCCGCCTTAACCTGCGAGATAAAACACACTGCAGTGACAACCCCTACCCCCTCCTTTCCCACAAATTTACATAATTTCTAGCATCTAAACTTTACGAAATAAAAAACGCATCAGCTTTAATAAGGTTTTACAATTCAAAAACAAAGTAGCCACTAGATTTTATTATGCTACGGTTACCGATTGTTTATTTAACTACAGACGTGCGGCCAGGTGACAATGAGCAGCGGCAGCGAGAAAATAGGTAAAACTGGAGGGGAAAGGGGCGACAGTTTTCAGGTAAGTATGTTCAGGGTCTGCAGGTGTAAGCGCAGCCAGCTTCGGTCTTACAAAAGCCGGCCGAGACCGCGGAGACAGGGAGACAAGGGCCAGAGAATCTACCGCCACCCCCAGGGTCCGATCCACGCTCATCTCTGGAATGCAGATCGACGCGGGAGAAGACGATTCGAGAAGCAAACACCCATCCGCCCTGAAAAACTCAACCGTCGTCAAATATTCTCTCGTCTCCCACTTCACAAAATACCGAGAGAAATGATACAGGAGAAAATGTTGATTTGGGATAATATATTTGATCAAATTACTCGAGGCCCGTTTTGACCAATCCTTTAAAATATTGAATCAATATCGATCTCTTCATTAACCGATCTGGAATATCAACAAACGACACCAGTCATTATCCCTCAAACGTATAAACGGAAATATTGGAACTTAAAATTATTCTGGCCTGAATTCCAAACAGAAATATCTCTGTGTCTCTCCATCAAACTCAGGTTCGAAAACAGAGACTTTTGTTGAAAGAGAGTAAATGCAGGAGGTTAACGATACTAAATTTATGATTTAGACTTTAGATATAAAATAAATCTAAAATACACAAACACTTTTATTTATTTGGAAAAGATAACATTATTCAATAAACCTGAACTGTTGTTACTGTGCTAAATGCAGTAAACATCCGTTTGTTTCCCTGCAGCTCCCTAGAGATGTTACTACGGGATCATTTGTCAGTTCACTCTAAATTCATCACCGAACGTCTGTTACCACCTTGTACTGTTGTATCAATCTGGTTAGAGCAGGCACCAGACCTGAATCCATATACAGATGGAATGGGGACCCCACCTAGCCACACCACCACGCACCCTTGCACCTTTACATCTGAGTCAGTCACTTTCCAGCTTCAATAAAACTTAATGCAATAAACAAATCAAAAAGTTGATATGAAAACTTTTTGTTATATTTACATAATTGGGACCTGAAAAATGTACAGGTAAACTAGAATTTTGTGAACTTTATAGGAATCAAAATATCAGCCATCAAATATATTCTCTTCACTAAATCACGTGCAGACAATTACCAGGTATTCCAGGTTAAATAATTAGATCGGTCTCTCTGTTCCTTAAATCTATTTTACTGTTTTACTGACAAATCTGGTAAATTCCTTTTTCCAGGTTGTTATTATTACAGTAGAAGTCCTTTAATTCTGCAGGTGCTGGACCACATAGGTACCGGCTTAGGTAATATGCTGGGTTACATCCAGGTATAATTTACCTGTAACACATGAAATCAGAATAAATCACCTGTTATACTAATGCACAGTAAACCGTAACAAACAACACTGCGATAAAATCTCCCCTAAATTAGTGGAGAAGGAACAGTACATGGTGTAGCAGAAGGGGACTTCCCTTATATAGAGCGCGGATAGGGATAAACACGGTCTGGCTGTACCACGGGATCAGCTGATGATAACGAAACTCTCTTCCTTCGATGGCTATTTGAAGGGCTGTTCTTTGAAATGATTTTTAAATACTTCAAAAAATGAATGTTTACTGGAGAAATAAGAGATATAAAATGTTTTCACAGAACATTAAAGATGTCACTGCCAAGAGCAGGAAGGCGCCTGGTTACCTGTCCCATAGCAGTGGTAACTTACGGGAGGTCAGCCCGGTGCTGGGTACTGGATTAAACAAATTTCCCATTATCATTATATTATTATTACATTATATTATTATTATTTATTATTATATTATTATTATTATTATTATATTATTATTATTATATTATTATTATTATTATATTATTATTATTATTATTATTTATTATTATTATTATTATTATTATTATTATTATTATTATTATTATTATTATTATTATTATTATTATTATTATTATTATTATTATTATTATATTACATTCAGCATTATATTCAGATCGGAAGACTGATGTACACAGTTAATGTTGTTATCCTTGTACAATTTGAGAAAAGTCTGGAGAGTAAATTCTAATTTGTTTCTACCAGACAAGATTCTGGTGAAGATTTCTTAAATATCCAAAAACTAAAATAATTAATTAATTAATTAATTAAGACACCGATGCATCCTCATGTGTCAGCTGTGTCCACTACACGATGGATGCCAGAGTTCTGTACCTGCCAGGTTTAGGGAAGTGACGTGGATGTTCTTGGAGTAGCTGTATGCCGAAGGTTTCCTCTGGGTCCTTAACGTTTGTCTCACTTATAATAAGGACAGTTTTACTAGCTCCATTTATGGCAGCTAAAAGCCCCTTTGTTCTCACTTGATCCCCATTCTGTGTCCTTAGTTTCAAGTTGGCAGATAACGACAGATCAGGATCTGAACAGAAAAATCTAAATAAACAGGACAATAACTTAATACGATTCAGATCTTTCACAAAAACCTGGAAATAACAAAAAATAAACAGGTGGATCATTGTGTGAACTATTGCTCTGATTTTAAAGAATGAAGAGACTATAACTCATCATTATCTGATGAAGCTTCAGCTATTTGGAGAAAGTGATAATTATTATCCCTTTTCATTCACACCAGTGATGATGATGATGATTATTCGTAATATTCACCTACTGATGTTGACTATGGTCAGTTCTCCACCTATTGATGGATTATATAGATATTATAAATTACAATAATAAAAATAATAGTTAAAACTCACAGGATGACATCTTTCTTTTGAAATGAAAACAATTCGACAACAGACAGCAAACATATCATTATTTCATACATCTACAGCTGTGTATCTGATATATATAAATCAACATTTTTCCATCCATCTCTATATGCACACTTTGGTGCTATGTCATCAGTGTAACATTTACAGTATTTTACCATCTGACCATAAACCACTTGAAGCAGAAATATAATCCCTTCTGTTAAACACATCCATCAGATTCTAAAAGATGCTGCTTAAATTGTTTCATCTCTGCCTATCATACATTCCTGGCAAGCATTTTATGAAGCGCTTTCTTACCAAAAGGAGAAAATCCATTAAAGGTAAAGAGAGATGGGGGGTTATGATCCATGGATATGTTACAACCCGCTCAGTCGATGGTGAAACACTAGAATAATTCCATCAAGTGACAGTAAAGTTCTAGGTACAAGTAACTGTAAAAGCCGACTGACCAACCATCAAATGAAACATATTTAATGAATCCAGTGAGGATGAAAGTTTTTTCTTTATGGATGACAGATGATTCATCCCTAGAGAATTTTGCAAATAATATTTGCAAGTATGCATAAGCTCCATCTCGCAATGGAAAATTGCCAATCAAAATCTCATACAGTCATCTCCTGGATCAGAATAGCATCCAAAAATCAAGTTTTCATCTCCACATCAGTTACGTGTAACAAGTACAAGAGGAAGCAAAGGTGTTATCTCTCCGCTATCAGGGTCTGTATCAATATCCATCTCCTTTACTGCCCCCGAGTGGCTTCCGATAGACAGCTATTTGATGCTATGTTCTAAACAGCAAGTGTTTCTAGACTTTAGTCTACTGTCTGGCGGACGAAATACTCTGGCAAAACTTCAGGAAATGAACTTTACTGCCAGGATGATGATTTATTCTAAGTATCACCAAGAGTTTTAAATAATCTAAGGAATATAAATCAGTCAATATATTAAGTTTTAAAAATTAATTAATATAGTTGAACTAAATAATCTTTATAATAAAAATGATTGCTATATAAAAAATCTATACATATGATGTTTTTATGTCATTTATTGGTTTATTAACACAGGATGAGCATTAACTAACTATTACTAATTATGATCGATTAAAGCCGTATATCGGGTGTCTTTACTGTATCGGTGTCTGAAAGTATAAACAGCTGCACAAGAATCTTACCAGACACCAGCTTTTATTCTTTGCTTTCGGAAAATTGTAAAATAATTAGATCAGTTTAGTATTGAAATTTAAAATGTAAAATCATTAATATTATGAGGCAGTCGGTCTGTCATCTCTCTATTCCAGATTATTCTAATCCACTCTATGCTAATTTCTTCTACTTCATGTTGTTGGCCACCTTATTGTGATTTGAAGTTTCTGCAGATTCAAGATCCTCCATTCATTAACTAAACTATCTGAATCCTGTGTTCACCCTGTGCATGTCTCCTGTAGCTCTGTAACCCAGTCAAACATTAATCAATCAATCAACTCCACCTGTAAACTGTGAAGTGATCCTCAGGCAGACGATTCTCACTTTCGTTGGCAGTGATTTTCTTATTCGAAAAACTGAATCAGCCAAAGGCTAATATTTTTCTTTCCTTTCCAAAACACAAGAGAACCCGATGGACGTTTAGTGAGAAATAAAACAAAGATTCAGTAAACAAAATCAAAATATAGAGACTCCATTATAAACTATCAATAAATTATTGACTGAAAAGAATGAGAGCTGCCTGGAGCACAGCAGTGGTCCGGCCACAGAGGGGAATGAAAACTGATTCACTATAAATGAATCCTGAATATTTAGATCAGGTTTGAGTTTTTATGAGGAATTCTGTAACTTTCAGTTTTAAATTAGTGTGATAGATTAGATCAAAATTGTTATGGTCAGACAGATTTGATGAGTACTAACTAATGATATAGAAAGTCAAAGGGGCAGGAAGCTTTTTAAAAATCTATGTAAGGTCATGTTTACCTGGGGTGCACATGTAGTTGTTTTTGACATCAACAGTGTCTCCTATTGATAACGCATCCTCATCAACATCTATTCTACTGATGCTGATCAATGCCTCCTCTATACTTGTATTTTACACGCCGATGTTAAACTTATTCCTGTAGTATGTACAGATCTTTGGTGAACAAACTTTTAAAAAATACTTTCATTTTTTCAACATAAAAGAGAAGCAGGAAGTTTTTAGCATGAAATAAGTAATAACCAGACTATTTTATAAGTTTAATGTTTCAATGGTATGGTGCCAGGTTAGCTAACCATCAATGGTACAGCCGGTTCAGAGTCATTAGCTGCACTCCAAGGAACAATTTGTAAAGATCCAATGATCCATTTTGTTCTTATGATGGATTTTAGTTTCATGTCCTGTTGCTGTCACTGAGGTCACTTCTGGCATTGAAAGGGACAAGTTCCACATTTATTAGATTCATTCCCTAAAAATTTATCTGCTCAACTTTTTAAAATATGTTAATAAATTTTTGAATTAAAAATAAAACACATTTTTGCCTGGACATTTCAAGGGAGTCAAAAAGTCAAAATATACAATATTTTAATGAATAAAAGGAATTGGTCGTACTTTGTCAGTTCACTCCCCACAACTTATCTCTGCAGACATCTTTTGCAATCCTCCCAAAAATACCCCGGATGTTCTTGAATAAACCTGATAGAAATTTTTGATACACAGAATATTTTCTCAAGTAAATAAAGCATCTGAGATCTCAGCATCGAGAATCCTATCTGCGAGAACCTAATTTAAAACACGGAATGGCTCGAGAGAATCTACCATGACTTTAATTCTAAATTTAAACTACCGTAGATCTCCGTGTATAAGCCGAGAATTTCGCCGGAATTTTAGACTTAGTGTTTTGGAGTCGGTGTAGACAAAGTTCTCTTTTCTGATGTTAGAAATTTGTATTTGAATCCGATAAGATACGATCGGATTTTGGTCAAATCATGCATATGGCAGCCGACATAAAATCCTTCACGATATGATGAATAAGGCTTTGTTTCAAGGAAATTCCTCAAATAGGACGTATGGAGAGACACGACATTAGCAGGACAGAGCTCTCTAGAGCTGTGAGAACACGAATAGACATAATTCCGGAGTAAATATCAGCAGTCACTCCAGTGGGTTTTTCATATCTTGACAATGGCGGCTATCATCTGAGTGCTTCCTAGAAATAAATAACCACTGTTATGTTTAATATAAGAGGAAATTACTCTTCAAGAAGGCAGTGGATTTATACACCGGTAATATACCAAAACAACATATTTTACTGTGGAAATTAGGTGTAGGCTTATACTCGGGGTGGGCTACTATACACCATTATACCGTAATTAAACTAATGGATAAAAAATACACCTGCACAATTCAGAGCCTTCATATGGGTTTAAAGAACATCCATTTATCCTGGAACTATACACAGCACTTGCAGAATATGAGCAGAGTTTAAGACTTTGTTTCAACACAAAGAATGGGAACTATTTTTGGATGAAATAAGCATTCATGGTCTGCGTGTCTGCAGCCTTTTCTGGCATAAAGTCTGTATTAGGAAGTCTCACAAGTCGGTTTACTTTAAGGGGAACGCATTTGTAGGGATCGCCCGAGGGTCTGAATGGCGATGTCCCTGGCATTCATTCGGTCTTCACGATGCACGGGCCTCAGAGGCTGGAGCACCATCTTCTATAAAAATACTGGGCCCTTTGTACCGATGGGCATTAGAAAAGACAAGCGGAAAGGAGTCCCCGTCAGAGTCCACCTTCTGTGAATGTCCAGTTGTTGAAATCGCTTACAAATCCATGACAAACAGGTCGACATATTTTATACTAGACTGAAGAGGGTTAACTGATAATTCCTATGACTCACGGCCGCAAAGCTATACAGGATTCTGAGAACTGTGAAGACTTGCCTCATCGGAAAAATAAGAAAGATGCCAGTGTTTAAAAAACAGGAATTTGTGGTAGCATTTGCGTTACCTGTTTCAGTCAGCGACTGACGTTGTGTTGGGAGCTGAGTGGCTCGAGTCTGATTACTCTTCTGCTGTACTCCGTGTAGAGGTGATGACACCTGATACTTCTCGCTTCAGGTTCATCAATCTCCGTGAATTTCCTCCTCCTCTTTTTTGGTGGTGAGGGCAATTGTGTGGTGCGTGGTGTGAACGTTTGTGTGCGTGTTCATCTCCGTAGGGAAGGGAGTGGGTATTGAGGACGAAACCTCAGCGGAACGAAAGTTCCTGGTAGAAGTCCGAAAACTCCTCTGCGGGTCAGAGGTCGGACCGAAACCCTTGCAAAAGCCTTGCGCTAATGCTATTGAAACATGGCACGCGATGTCCAGGTCCAAAGGACCGAAAGCCCTGACTTTCGTGAGGGTGGGCCAATACCCCAGGCAGAAACCTTCCGCCGAGTGACCGCTTCCCCAGCCAAAACCCTCAGGGAGGAAGCCTCGGCGAGTTCTGTCCGCGATACGGTCTTGAACAAACGCCCAACCTTCCCTCGCCCCCACTCTTTCGAGCGGAGGTCTTTCCAACAAGTGTGGACCAAACACAGACTACTAGACTCCGCCCTCCAGGGCCAGAAATCTAAGTGACCAGGCCCAAAAAGGGCGAGGCACTCGTCTGGTGCCCTAAATGGAGGCTGCGTCACAGCCTGCAAACTGAGGCTGACTTAGATCTGTACCTTGTCTTATAGCGGACGGCTTTTGATTGTCATGTCCTTTGAGTGATTTAGTTGAATCGGAGAGAGAGAGAGAGAGAGAGAGAGAGAGAGAGAGTGTGTGTGAGTGTGTGTAGTTTGATATCTTGTCTCCTCTTACAGAAAGACGACGTACAGCAGGTGCCCCGTGTACCGCTCTTCTCTTAAAGAATTACAGAGGACGTTTGGTCCTCTGTCGTCGATTCTGACCTCCGCCTGTTTATGGCGGGGTGGTCGTCAACACGGGTTACCGCCCACCGAGACGTCCAGTCAGAGCTGAAATATATAAATATCCAGTTAATAACCCGTTTGTTGGTAGGCCACGGCCGACTCCGCCTTTGTGAGTGTATTACTAACATATTTGATCACGTGCCATTAGTCCACTTATACCTAATTGCTTTATCACAGGACCTTCGTCAGCAAGTCACGTGACCGACATTTCTGCTCTTATTTACTCAGCTCCTTCAGTTTATTTCATTTTTAATTTTAAAAAAATTATTAACAAATTTAGTTAGGATCAAAAAATCACCATGCGTCACTTTGTTTCCACTGATCCAGGGCCCCTATTCGAGCCCTTGCAGCGTCCCAGGTCCCGATTTTCTGAGTCACGGTTCTAGGTTATTTAATGGGAGTCAGGAGAGACGTCAGCTCTGGGGATAAGGAAAATAGATGCATCAAGTTATACTGAGATTTTTGCGGTTACGAAATCTACAAGAAGCTGTTGATTTACTCCGAAACCAATCATTGAGGCTGGGTAGTCAGTGTATAGTGGCAGTGATGTCAAACGTATCGATAACCACTCTACCCAGACCGTTAACCACGGCGCCGAACAGCGAGATCCTGAACGGTTACCGGTCGTATGGTTCGCTTGCACAGTCAAAACTGGAAAGAAAAGGGGTTTAACGAGATCGTGATCCCTGCAGCTTCCCTTGTGATTACAAAGACAGCGTCGTGTTCCTAACCTCAATATCCCCGCCATACCAGTGGTGACGAATTGTTTCTGTTTGTAGATCTCATGACGATAAACTTTAACTCGACGGTGAGAACGCAATTATAACCAGGAACCACGAGAGACGGAATCTTAGTTGACTAAGTAAAGATAAAAGAGTAAACACATTATAGATCGCCTTTGTATACAATTTTGGATGCATCTAGACCCCATTAGCCATCAAATCTGTATTACTCGTCGCAGGTAGATCCATACAGTCTGATCGAGAATCCTTTGTTACAACAAATCCATACAACTCTCTGACCCCTCGTCTGTTGACTGAATGTACAGCCAGCGCAATACAAATACTAACTATCGATTCTATGCTCGGGGTGGAATAGAGGTGAGCGGTAAAAGAAGATAACCCATGGAAAGTAGAAAGGTATTTACAATAGAGTCCATCTATTGTCTCATACGTCTACTTTCACGTTTTACGCAATAAAGTCGGCATTCAAAGATTTTTATTGTGATTCTCTTTCACAAAACAAACAAAACAATCAGACAGGTAGATGAGTTCTCTCCTCCAACATCACACGGTGTATTAGCAGTAAGGTATAATTAGTAATAAAACCAGACATTTTAAAGATGCTATTTGCTGATGATGACAGACGATAGAACGACATAATAATATTGCAAACCAACGTAAAACCGATCAGAGAATGAAAGGTCTATTCACAATGGTTAACAGGAATATTGTCGACCTAGTATAAGGGAAATTTCTTCAAAATACAATAACTAAGGCTGTTAAAATTGAGGATAAAAATGATTGATATTCAGTAATGATTATCGTTTACTATTAAATTAATTTTAATTATGGAAATTATTTCAGTCTTTAAATGTTGTCTCCAAATTTACAGCTGATAAAATTAATTTAAAACATGACAAGACTTGCTTTGCTAGGTCCATAATTGGTCTGATTTAACATTGGTAATCTCCAAAAATCCATACCTTTGTTTTTTCCTTTTTTCGCCACTAAAACCTTAAGGTGAAACTTTTCTTTGTTAACATAAATTTTGAATCTTCAGGCCAGAACTGACCAGTTTTTCTAAAAATACGACTTGTCCGTTATTCTAACAATGAAACGTCAAAATAAAATTATGCTAAAATTATTATTTATTATATTTTATTTTTTCCGACTTCAGCAGGGGAAAAAACCGGATGGAAACTAAGTTTTCTTGTACCCATGACATTTGTATTTATTTAAATTTATGGAAACTTGAATTTCCATCCGGTTTTTTTTTACAGAGAAACTTCGGTAATAAGATGGAGTCAGACTCGATTTGCGTTGCACGGCTCAAATGGCTGCGTCACAGACGTGGATCACAGAAACAGCGACATCGACGACGGTCGACTGCTGCTGCTGTGATAAATGGCTAAAATCGGTTATCTATCTATGGCAACCAACTTATAGGCAGCAGGTAGTATTCGGAATTATTACCGGCTGACATCACGGATGATAATTCCCATAATTTTAACGAACACGAAGACGCACGCGAAGATGGAGGCAAAATTAAACGCACTATTGGAAAGGGGCGGGGACGCAGAATCAGACGCACAATTGGAAAGGGGCGGGGACGCAGAATCAGACGCACTATTGGAAAGGGGCGGGGACGCAGAATCAGACGCACTATTGGAAAGGGGCGGGGACGCAGAATCAGACGCACTATTGGAAAGGGCGGGGACGAGAATCAGACGCACAATGGAAAGGGGCGGGGACGCAGAATCAGACGCACAATTGGAAAGGGGCGGGGACGCAGAATCAGACGCACTATTTGAAAGGGGCGGGGACGAGAATCAGACGCACTATTGGAAAGGGGCGGGGACGCAGAATCAGACGCACTATTGGAAAGGGCGGGGACGCAGAATCAGACGCACTATTGGAAAGGGACGGGGACGCAGAATCAGACGCACTATTGGAAAGGGGACGGGGACGCAGAATCAGACGCACTATTTGAAAGGGGCGGGGACGCAGAATCAGACGCACAATTGGAAAGGGACGGGGGGACGCAGAATCAGACGCACTATTGGAAAGGGCGGGGACGCAGAATCAGACGCACATTTGAAAGGGACGGGGACGCAGAATCAGACGCACAATTGGAAAGGGGCGGGGACGCAGAATCAGACGCACTATTGAAAGGGACGGGGACGCAGAATCAGACGCACATTGGAAAGGGACGGGGACGCAGAATCAGACGCACAATTGGAAAGGGGCGGGGACGCAGAATCAGACGCACAATTGGAAAGGGGCGGGGACGCAGAATCAGACGCACAATTGGAAAGGGGCGGGGACGCAGAATCAGACGCACTATTTGAAAGGGGCGGGGACGCAGAATCAGACGCACTATTGGAAAGGGCGGGGACGCAGAATCAGACGCACTATTGGAAAGGGGCGGGGAAGCAGCAAATCAGACGCACTATTGGAAAGGGGCGGGGACGCAGAATCAAACGCACATTGGAAGGGACGGGGACGCAGAATCAGACGCACTATTGGAAAGGACGGGGCCGCAGAATCAGACGCTATTGGAAAGGGCGGGGACGCAGAATCAGACGCACTATTTGAAAGGGCGGGGACGCAGAATCAGACGCACTATTGGAAAGGGGCGGGGACGCAGAATCAGACGCACTATTGGAAAGGGCGGGGACGCAGAATCAGACGCACTATTTGGAAAGGGCGGGGACGCAGAATCAGACGCACTATTGGAAGGGACGGGACGCAGAATCAGACGCACTATTGGAAAGGGGCGGGGACGCAGAATCAGACGCACTATTGGAAAGGGGCGGGGACGCAGAATCAGACGCACTATTTGAAAGGGGCGGGGACGCAGAATCAGACGCACTATTGGAAAGGGGCGGGGACGCAGAATCAGACGCACTATTGGAAAGGGACGGGGACGCAGAATCAGACGCACTATTGGAAAGGGACGGGGACGCAGAATCAGACGCACTATTTGAAAGGGGCGGGGACGCAGAATCAGACGCAGAGGCTTTACTACTAGCTGGTACAATTTAGTTATTTTAATGCAATCGGCATCTTAACCAACTCTAGCCACCCACACCTGTGACAGGTATCAACGCCAGTTTCCTTTGATAGATGAACTCTCATCGGCATCGAGTATAATTCCATAATATTGTACAATGGTCATATTGGAAAAAAAATGGTTAGTATGGTGAGTAGAAAAGTTGACACAAATACAGGATTCAAGGTGCGATTATTGATGAAAGTATAAATTCCTATCTAATAATTAAAACTATCCAAATTACTTTGCCTAAATAAATAAACTTGAATTCTGTATTTGTGTGGATAATGTAACAAGCGAGAAAAAATAAGTAAGGTTTGTAATTAATAAAGAAAACAAAAATTCCTGAAAAAAAGCAAAAGAAAAGATGTCAGTAACAAAAATTATTCCACAAATACATTTCAAGCTGCTACATGAAAGAAGGAAGAAATACAAGTAAACACCAGCACCAATCTTAGGAATCTGATTGCAAGAGTAAAGAAAATCCAGTTTTTTTGTAAAGAAGTTTTTTACTTTACTATTTTTAAAATAAATCTAGGAAAAGGTCTACCGTTTTCCAAGAGTGCAAATTAAAGCGAAAGTTTAAGGAGAAAGGGAGAAAATTGAAAAGTTTACTATTTTCTAGAGATTCTGAACTATAAGCAGGCTTTTGTTACTTTAATTGACAACATTTTGAAGATCAATATCTCATTAAGAAAGTAAATACTGAAATTGTGTCCCCTGTTTTACCCTGTATTTTACAATTTACAGAAATGAACAGCAGTAAAGTAAATAACAAAGCTGTTTTAGACCATTTTGAATGTTTCTATCGAAGAACCAGCGGATCTACCGCAACAGAACTTGTGCCACCATTTCTCTGGCTGGTGTAATGGCCTCACCATAGTCGTGTTACTCCTACCGGAAGTGAACCTCTTCCACCATCTTTCTCTTGTCTGTGTTTCCGGCCACGCCTCCCTTAGTGCCATTGGTGTCTTGCGACGATTTCTTCTCTTACTTAATAGAAATATAGTATCTATTACATCTTCTAAATCCCACATCCGCTGGATCTCCTCCCACTGAAAACACACAAGTGCTGAGATTTAGTGGAATCACTAACAACTGACCAATTTCCCCACAGTCCATTTATTTCTAAATATCCCGAGCACTGATAGAACAGGTGCGCGTCCGTTTGCCCGTCTGGTCAAATGACCTTATGAATGAATTTCTCAAACAAACTATTACAATTCTGAACGTATAAATAACAGACCTATTGTGAATCTTGTTGGAATTTCTTCAATATGAATAAATTACCTTTTTAATTATAAACATATTGAGAAATATTTGATAAACGATTAATAGTTTTTTTATAAAAATATCAGGTTTTTAAGGAAAAAACAACTTTTGTACCAAGCCATACTTCAGTATATCATATTAAAGGAAATAAAATACCAGGAACGTAAGATATTGGGTTTGATGTCATACATTCAAATATGAATCTATATCAATTTCTCATTATTTAATTCAATAATTTCACAACTACGTCGTTTCTTTAAATTTAGGTTCACAGAAATATTTCATAATATTTAATAACTTTTAAATTTTAAATTGTAAAACATTATGCAAATTTTGTTACAGGATAGTAAAACGAAAGCACTTTTGGATGATGCTTCTGTTATTTTTATTATTAAATAAATGAAAATGATCGCCCAGCTGTGGTCCGAGACAAGGGACTTCCCCCTGAAGGATCGCAGAGTCAACTTATCTCTGCCATAAGGATTTTTTCTAGATATCATCAATCACTCGACCAAAAGAGAAAACATTGATGGAGTCAGGCCAGCAACGGGATCTCGGCTGGTTGATTCATGACTATTAAGTTTGAAAATAAAATGACAAGATAGCAATTATTCACAAACTAAATTCCCAGTCATCTGAATATGAAAATAATGAGAGCCTTTTTATTCTCCTTTAGAAAGTTTGGAAATATTTGATAAATAAGGGAATAACTCAATTATTAAGTAAGATGAGATATTCTCCTTACATCATTTTAGACTGTTGTTTTCTATGGTCTGTGGCTTTTAACAAATGCTGTCTTTGAATGTAAATACATTCTCTGGAATTGCAAACAAATACTTTTGGAATAAATGCATAATTACTTAACTTTTAATTTAACTAATTTTAACTTTTATAATAACATGTTTTTAATGGGTTCGTTATTTTAAAAACTGTGTAAAATGTAATGTCTTGCATCATCTATTATTTTTCTGTTCATTTGTATATTTCAATTTTTGATCCGTGAAAGTTGCTGAAGCTGTATTAGATTTTTACATTTACTACAACATGGATCTGATAAATATTTTAGATGAAGCCAGTACCTTTTAATAAATGTATTTATGATCTTTTTAGAAATGTATTTTATTGTTATCTAAATTTACCACATTTTTAGAATTAGCAGTCGCACAATAATAGATATTTTTGTTTAGTTAAATTTATTCTTTAAATAGAAGAGAGAGAGAGAATTACGATCTTCACAAGGGAGACAACCGCCTGACAGTCGGTGACCGAAATACTGTCAATTCCCTCGGCACTGAAAATTGTTATTGCATATAAACTGTATAAATATCCGAAATTTTAAAATATTCAATGTTTTTATCTCATTGTACAGCTATCGATATCAACAGAAACAAAGTAGTTACTTCAGCATCTTTTTAGTTTATTGGAAATTTAAGCAAAATGGTTTATTATTATTATTATTATTATATTATTATTATATTATTATTATTATTATTATTATTATTATTATTATTATATGTTATTATTGTTGTTGTTGTTGTTGTTATTCAATCAAGGGAAGTAATCTATCCTGGTCTCTTTTTTCATGATAAATATTGCATGATTCCCAAAATGATCCATAACCAAATTTCAGTTTAAATCTTTATTTATTATCGATAATCGATGATCAACCGATTTTTTAATGTGTTTTTATTTTCCTCTCACCAGTTGTGGTACCATGACAACGGGACCAAGATGGCGGCGGTTACTGCGGTCTCTCTGTAGCCGGGATCGACAGCGAAATCCGAAAACCGTAAATCAGTCGCATTTTCAAGTTGTAATTTGGATAAATTGTTCCAGGTAGGAATCTGACTTTTAGATGTTAAAGTTATTCCTCTGTAGAGAAGAAGAAGATAGGTGCTGTTTGTTGGTCCGTGTGACGGCGACCATCGGGGAGAATGGCGGACTACGGACGCTGCTGCTGCTGCTCCATCCCGTTCTGGTTATCGGAGCCTCTGTTGTGGGAGTTCACTTCGGCTGGACAGGGAAACGGTCTGTGCCGCTGTGTTTATTGTAGAAACAACAAGATGTGTTCGGAAGGTCGTTTATCCCCCTAATTGGCTGATTAACCTGGACCCCATCTCCCCCAGCAACAGCCATCGAGGGTCAGTTCTGGGGGGAGGACCCTTCTCGGGGCTCAGCTGCCAGCGTTGGTTCATTAGAGCATCAGCCGATCTCGGACTGTTGTTGGCTGCTAATCCGTTTATCTCCTCCTCCATCTGTTAAATCTGCTGAAGCCGGTAAAAACAGTTGTGTGAAATACCGACAACCTGCAGGGGGCGGATCCGGCTCCAGCCTGTGGCCTGTATGCGGGCACATAAAGGGAGGGAGGGAGGGAGGGACCTTTACTGCTGGCCGACCGGAAAGTGATGCTGTATTATTATTATTATTATTATTATTATTATTATTATTATTATTATTATTAACGCTGTTGATTTGGTGCATATTCCAGTGAGTTTTGAAATTATTCTGAGTAACAGACACCAAACTGTAGATGGTATCATCTGTTGGGCCTGAGCTTCATCTCTCGGTGTTTTCTGTAGCAGTCAGGAATATATCAGAATTCTCCATAATCTTAGCTTGGAGGAGGATATTTATATCGTGGTGGTTCTAATGTGTGACTGAGTATTAAATACAGAATTTGTGTGGCTTTGAGTTAATCTGCCACATTTTTATATGGTTAATGCACACATATCTGTCTTTTATGAGAAACAGGGTCTTTATTACATAGGGGAAAATTAGGGACTTTAGGGGGCAAGAGAGAGAACCGGCTGTCATCCTGTGTCATCACTTTGTAGGTTTATGTCATTGATCATATTTCTCAATCTTCATCCATGAGAAGTTAAGTGGGAGAGAAAGAGAATCAATCAACCAGATAATCAGATTGTTTAAAACAGCCATACAACAGAAAACTAAAACCGATATCTTAACAGGCAGGATTTTGATTCAGGAGAAGTCAAATAATCCATGACGATCTATTTTACTGTTAGATGGAGCAGCTTCAGACATCTTTATGATGAGAGGAAAAATAGTAAAAGGTAGCAAGAAGATTGCAATACAGATTTGAGAAAGTGAATGTACATACAGATCTCTTTGATAGTAATGTGAGCTTCACCAAAGAGGGAGTTTGTCCATACTGATGTTTCAACCAATTTTGCTGCTATAAAATGGGCCACTGAGGTGGGCAGACTCATCTTCTAGCAACTCTGAATCCAAGAGAGCACATGGCAGCCAAGGTATTTACTTACCCATGAGGGTTTATAACTGGCAGATGTGAAGCTGCTGAAGGACAGTAAGTTCATATGCTGATTGCTTCAAATTTCCTGATGTCTGTTGGTGGTTTGCATTGAAGGGAGGAAGATGTAACCGTTGCATACCAACACCCTGGACACCCTTCCACCATTACTGCACACACACACACACACACACACACGATAGAGTATTGTTCAGCACAGTCATAGTGAATGACAAGTGTTAGCTCCACCATCACAGCAGAAACAGCAGCTCGCTCTCCTGAAACAGGGTCGCTCTGTTTTTAACATAGCACACAATTTAAGCAAACTTACATTTCCAGACCATGGCAGTAAGATTTCCATTAAAAAATCATCTTTTTTTCTTGTAGCTCATTTATTCAACCACAAAGAATTTATTGGATCCCTGCTTGTAATGGAAAGCAGTAAAAATCTTTATACAAAATTTTCTTAACACTTGTTGCATACTTTCTGAAGCCAATTTAACTTCTTATACCAGATAGTAAACTATTTTTTCCCACTCTCTGTTTCCTAACACCTTTGGGCAAGTTCCTGTGCACACTTAATTATTTACCTTATGTACTTATTTGTACCTTCAGTAATACATTATCATTAAGCCCATTATTTTATAACAGACTTTTCCAAGACAACTCCCTTTGGATTTTGATAACTAACATTCTCTATCCATTCATCCAGTACCTTTACTACACTGGTAGCTCTTTCCAGGACTGCAACCATGAAATTGCCTGTATTACTGAGCTAGAGAAGAACATTGTGACAGTTACAGCAGCTGGTGATCAACCCAATCTTATTTTCCTGATGAAATTTTTTTTTCTCTCTCAGTCAGTCAACTTTCCAAGCTCTCAGGCTCTTCTTGTAAGAGATATTGTCAACATGGGGGCTAAATTCTCTCTCTTTTACTACTGGAATACTTTGCAACTTAAACGAAAAAGTAATATTGCATCATTAATTCTCATTATATTTTCATAATTTTGGAATATCCTATTATAACTGAAAAACAATTTTGTTTTCCTGTCACTGTTTCATGTTGATCTTTAACAACAATTACAGACCACTGAAATGTATTTAGTGCATGCTGTATCTCGTTATTGGGGTTTCAGATTGTAAATGGATTTCTGGTTATCATTTGCTTGCAAAACATTGTTACCCTGCCATACTTGGAGATCTCTGATGACAACTGTGCTTCAGGGAGGTGAAATGTGGCAGTTGTAAAGTGATCACTGTCTAACTACACAATCAGAAGCAGGGGTGCTCTGAGGGAACTATTCAGCAGAGAAATAAAAAAGAGAGGAAGTTTGTGAGGTTGTTTTTATCTTGTTTTTCAAGTTTTGTGTGCTCAATCAGTTGTTTTCTTTCTCAAAGTCGTGTCTGTCTTAGTAGCTACTCATTTAAAATCAGTTTGATGATGAAAAATTGGTGTTACTATATACAGCTGAGGCAGATCATTATTTTTTGTCATTTTTTCTAGCCTTTTCACAAATTCCTTCCTATGCAACAGAAACCAAACCAGGATCCCCAAACCAAGGCTTTGAAGTGTTGCTTCCATGTGGTCTCCTTATTCCTGATCAACACTTGAACATACAGGTGAAATTTATGCCAACTGCACAGGTAAGAGTTCTCTTTTCATCTCCTGTAAGCATTGTTTAGTTTAGGAAGATTTAGCAATCTAATATACTGTAGATTTTAGGTATTTTACATATGTAGGAAGCTTTTATGGCTTATAAAAAGGTAAAAATATTTACTGGTAAGAAAAGGGACAGATTCTGAACTGAATCTTAAATGTTTTCTTCCAATAGTTTTAAAGACAGTAATGGCAAGTTAAGATGAGCTATTTATTAAATGCCCCTCTAACTCTTGACAGGTGTTGTTCTGATTATACTCCACCAGTTAAAGCATTTCATCTGTTTTATTTAAATTTTTCAGTGGTCTTGTTGTTTTTTTTTTTGGAATTATGCAAGCAGAAATGTTTGATCGAGATCTCACAGAGCCCTCAGTGGATTGTAATGCTTTCTCACAGTCAGGTTTGGAGCCACAGTTTGAGTTTGACCGAACCCTTACAGATTTTGGACCAGTGTTGGCCCACAGCGCGGGCGAAGAGAAGAGATCATTGTCACAAACCTGTGCTCTTTCCCTATTGAGAAGTAAAAACTTTGGATGTGAGATGGACTATCTAAAGGAAGAACAAGTGACCTGCTCAGCACTGTTGTACACTATCAGCAATCTGTTGGAAAGGGCTGTTTCTAGGAACAGCCAGATGTAATGTGGAAGCAACCATCTAATAATGCCTCTATGCACCATCTTCATATAGTGTAGAAAAATACCAACTACAAAAATGTGAAGCTTCTGTAAAAATCATAAATTAGATATATATTAGTGGCACAACAGGTTTTTGGTGGTGATAACATTTGGTAAGATCAGAGAAAATTTTCTTAATGTGAAAAGATGTTACCTGTGTTGTTTTGCACAGTTTGGCTGTATAAAATTTTACTTTCGATGAGTGAAGTGTTTACTAAAAGGCAGTGAAAGAGGAAGTATGCAAGAGAGTGCATCAGGGCACATGCAATTTTGATGCAGTATTTGTCCCTTCCTGTTATTACTGTGTTATCATCATAGTATTTAGCTTTGTGCCATCTTAAGGCTGATAGTAGGATTAAGGTGTGTGCATTTTTTGTCTTTTGTTTTACAAATAGATTCTGCGACTAATGAAGGACTATGATGAATTCAACCTTCTGCTGCTTCCTCCTAGATCTCCTGGCCAGAAACTGCCTCCAGCGCTGACAGATTATTATGAAGGTGAAAACTAAATTCCTTTTATTTTTATTTATGTACTTTTGTTCTGTTATTAGATGCAGACTTCCCTATTTTCAGATCACTTATATGGTACTGCTGAATTTCATGCTTGGAATAATAATGATATTTCTGTTTAATAATTACCTGTATCTTTGAAAAGTTACTCATTTCTTGCCAATAAAATCAGACAAGAAAACTGGAAGAAACAGAAATTGCAATAGGAATTGGAAATCCAAATTTCAGAAATGAAATCAGAAAAATATTTTAAAATTGGTAGGGTTTGTTTTTTTCTAGATGTTTGTATGTTGTTTGTAAATTATATATGAACTAAACATAACAGCATCAGTATTGGGGCTGATGTAGCTAAGACAGTACATATGTAAATGTGAAAAGCCATTAATACAACCTGTTGTTTAGTTGATTGTGGAGAAAGACATTTGTATTAACAAGTTGTAAAATGATTATGGCAAAGTAAATGTTTTTCTACAAACAGACATGGTTTGACACTATTTATAACTGACATGATTTTATTAGTTTATACCCTTGTTTTAGTATAAATAAAGAGGAATTACTGTTTCTACAGTTCTGCTGGGATGTAGAGGGATTCTGATGTTTGTGTAATTCTACCCAAGTTGGCTGCCTTGCTACAAATCAGCAAAAAACTTGAAATATGTATTAATACAATGAAAATAAAGTACAAGAAAATAATGAAGTTTATGTGGGACGTCAAACAACCAAAGTGATATATTTCTCTTATTAATTAGTAGTGGACCATACAATTTTGCAAAACTATTTTACTGTCTACATGTTGGTGCTTTGTTAAGTGATGGTCAGATTGCAGGAGGATGTTTCTGTCTATTTTCAAGAGAAATGAAGATGTAACTGAGGATCAAGATGTGTTTGTATAAATGCTCATAAATTCTTACTATTTTATGATAATGTCCTTCAAGACAAGCAGGAAACCGAAGACGACAAAGTGAACAGCATCATGGATAGTGAGCCTCAGCTCACTGAAGCAGGGAAAGTGACTGATGAGGAAATGGAGGATGAGACGAGTGCACTAGATGTTCAGCCATGTGAGGCAGAAAAGTTTACATGGGAAGAGGAAGAAGAGTTGTATGAGGGTAAGTGGTCATTTTGGATTACTGTGAACCAATACGAATCTTTGCTAAGGAGGTGATGAGTCTGTACTGGATCATTGTGTATTATTATGACACTCTGCTCTTGTTTGGAAATTTGGTTGTATATGCATCATAAGAATCCTGTTGGCATATATTTTTTATTTTAAGACAGCCTTGTTTACCCATCAGAGCAGCTCTTCATGTCAGAGTTATTCTTATAAACCAAGTCATGTTTGTCCATACTTTATCTGCTAAGCTTGTCTGTCTAAGGAAGCATCTCTGATCACCTCATTCAATCAGGGAAGCATAACAAACGAAACACCAATCTTCATCTTTGACTTCAGCATTGATCATC
The DNA here is from genome assembly GCA_018389105.1 of Nautilus pompilius. Taxonomy (NCBI): domain Eukaryota; kingdom Metazoa; phylum Mollusca; class Cephalopoda; order Nautilida; family Nautilidae; genus Nautilus; species Nautilus pompilius. The sequence continues at coordinate 24,406 of JACATO010001766.1, read as the reverse complement.
CATCAGATACAGATTTTAAAAAAGAAACAGCAGTGTTGTGTATTTCTTTGGAAAGTTTCATTTCTTATATATTCAATTTTTTAACCTGCTGATTTTCACTTGTTATACTAATATCTGACTCACATATGTTTTATTACTATTCATATATACTACAGGTATTTACAGAGTCCAAGGGAGGTAATTCTTAGTTCTTAATAAATAAATTTACAGTGAACTGCCATAGTTGGAGGCCCAAATTGTGACCAGCTTGTTTTGGCGTACATCTAAAATGGTTTCTTCTTGCTCTTTTTTGACCAGTTGGCTATGTGAGTTTTCTCTGGTTACATGTGGTGGAGGTTCTGCAGATAGCTCTTCACTTGCTCCCACCATGACCTTTGCTCAAGAACCCCTCCCATGGCGCTTAGGTAACTCACCTGCTCACCAAGACTGATACCCTACACCTTCCTCTCTCTATTGCTTACTCTCAAATGTCAGGACAATGTTTTTAAAACAAGAGGAAAATATTTTCATTCATATTTATTTTGTAACAATAGAAACCTAGTGCAAGCAAAATTTTTCTAAGAATGGATTTTAAAACGAGCATTTGTAATAAACAAACACTTTTCAAATTATTATTATTATTACTACAGATGCTTTATTGATACTATAGATATGTACTGTATCATATTATTTCTACATTTTTAGGTGAGAAATGTCTCTGGAATACACTGATGACTTCTTGCCTGGTTTTCGTGTTGTGAATAGAACAGGGATTGGAACAGTATCTATAAGGTATTGTGATCAATTATTTAGCATGACATTGTTTTCTTTTCCTTTTGTAGATGAGAAATTGAAGAGAAATATCAGGTCAGGCACCATCGTGTTTGTAGACCTTGAAATCATCCTTGCATCAGCAGCTATTGCACCATAATTATGCATTAATTTAACTCCAGAAGGGAGAACAGCTTTGAACAGGTGAGGTAAGGCAATGGTTGTTCCTGAACCTTCACAGTCACACAACATTATATATTATACTGGCTGTAATTGCATGTTTTTCTGAGTAACTAAGTCTTTGCATCTGATAAAAATTGATATTAAACTCTAAACAAGATAAATTTCTTCTTAGAGCGGTCTGTTTATTTTTACACATTTATCTATGAGTGGCTGGAATTAGCTCACACATTGTAGCTTTACCACCAGTACTTTACTGTCTCTGATAGATAACCAAATATAATAGACAATCAGTCACAAAATAAGCTTCCAGTATCTTAAATGAAATGATTAACTTTTATTGTTTGCATTTTTTAAATTAAAATTTTAAAAAAATTTTATCTACACAAAACACTAATATAAATGAGTAATTTCTGGAAATAATATACAGACAGGTAAGATGAGATCATAGATACTTCAGCATCCACTGTACAGGTGGGATAATGCTGTATAAAGTAGAAAAAATAAACTGTTACTCTGATTTAAATAAATGTATCTTTTCAAAATGTACATATTTCAGATGTATTATATATATTGGGCATAAATATGGGCAGGTAAACAGTGTACACTATCTCCTTGCTGAAATCACAGATCTCTGGTATGTTTTCTGTAAGCAAGATTGTTATTGGCCATTAATATGTGGCCAATGTCAACATTGTCAAAAAGCCGAACATTTCTCATGGATCTGCAGCCAATATTATAGCACAAAAAAAAAGAAATTGCCAAGGCAAACGTCACTGCTGTGGAAGGAACTTGGGAAATTTTGAATAGTGGGAAGAATAGATCATTAGTTGCCAAATCTGCACTCATACCAAGATTCTTTTGCAGACATGACCCATGCAGCAGAAATGAGCTACAGAGGGTTGTCCAGTCTTCAAATGAGTATTGGCAGCATGCACTTTTCTCCAATGAGTCCATGTTCTTGCAATTCACATCTGGAAGTTGCACCCGAGATTTGAAGAAAACCTAATGTAATCTTTCAATCTCAATGTCTTTAACCCTTGGTCAGATATTTAGGCAAGAGTGCCATGATTTGAGCTGTAATCGGATATGGTGGACAGAGAGAATTGCATTGCCAAAGGGTTTCTCAATTTTAGAGACATATTACCTACCATTGTATTTACAAGGCATACTGAGTTCTGTTGTCCATAATTTTAGGAGGCTGGAACTACAGTCCACCACTCATCCGTTTATTCAAGGTATTTAACCTTTTGCTTCTGGCGACCACAAAAGCCCTGATATGAATTTGATCAACAACTTGTAGAAGCATTTGGATCATCAAATGAGAGCAGTTTATCCACATCTGACTATTCTAATGTATTTAAAAGGAATTTTCACTCTGATAAGGGGAGGATCTAGGCCAGCTGCAATACAAAACCTTGTTATTGAATGCTAAACAGTGTAGATGATTTTTTGTGCTGCAAAAGGGTGGCTCAATCAAAGACTAATACAAATAATTTCACTCATATTGTAACAACACAAAACTATATTATGGCAGGTTACTGAGTATAAAACAAGCAAAGGCACTTCAGCACTTTACTCTCATCCATGAAGATGTAATGCTTCTCTGAACAACATGTATCATCTCATCCTGAAACTGCTGAAGATTAGCATTATGCTGTTACAAAACAGAGCCTCCTGTGTGTTATGTTTTAGCCATTATGAGGAAACTAACAATTTGATATTGCCCTTTATTTGTTTATGGTCAAACCATGTGAACCAAACACTTTCAGAATTGTCTCCAAAGAATAGAAAGAATGCCTTTTACATTTTTAGCACTTTACTCAAATGCTGACTAGGTAGAGTTTCAGATACTCTGCAGTATTCATTTTCTACAGATTTCTAACCATCTACTTAATCTCTTGACTTAATCACAAGGTCTCTCTCTCAGACCCACAAGGTGTATCTGTCTGTCTCTCTCTCACTCTCATCCACGCACGTGCACATGCATGCACATGCTTGCACTTTCTTAATTCTCATTTGAAGATTAAATTGAATTATTAAAATAAAGCATGCTAACCCCTTTTCAAATACCTTAATTGGCACTAGCCCAGAAAAGGGGGGGGGTTCATAGAGCCTTAATGGAAAAATATTAGTTTTTTAATTAAGTTATAAAAAGTCAAGCTTGTGTTCATTTCCATAACAGATAGGAATGGTAATCAATTTTTGCACACAGTAATAAAACAATTTACTATAATTCAGGGAGTTACTTCCCTTTTAAATTTGATATAGATTTCTATTTTAACAAGATTATTTTGAACCTGATGGTTAAAATATAAGACTAATACATCATGATGAAAAGAGTTGTGTACAGTGTTTGAATTTCCAGGAGGACTGAGATTGTAAGGGAGAGGGTTGTATAGCACTGTAGTAAAAACTGAAAAATAAAGGTATCATTGCAATTTCATTATTAGTTTTAACTATTATTTACACATCATCATATAAATTAATTTTGGCTACTTGGGCTTTAGATAAAATGCTAACTTTATATTCTTGGTTTTTTGTTTATTTTTGCACAACTTTGTTGAACTCGAATGAAATGCAATCTTTTATTTCTTCTTGTGAGTGCAGTATTTCCATTCCTTTAGTTCTTTGGTTCATGATCAGGCAGCAGATAATTTTTCTCAGAACACAAAATTCTATTCAATAAAGAATAAGAAAGCTCATATGTTACTTTTTCTACTGGAAGTAACAAGAGATGAATTCATTCTTCTCTTACTCCAGGAAACATAAAACAACGATCAGATCAGGTCACTGAGGATAAAAAGAAGATGAAGTCAAATCTCCATTCATTTGACATATGATCTTCCACTGTCTTCAGATTCTTTTTTTGTTCTGATCACATGACAGCCATCATTGCTGGTAGTGATGTCTATTCCAGTCAACTGCTAATGTTTTATGAGACAGGTATCCGTAAAAACTAAGTAGAGTTGAAGTAGAACCTGAAGATCACCATTGTAGATTGGTAGGAATTAAGTCCGTGAATTTTTTTAGTTTGTTTACTAAGCATTTCTTGTCATCATCTGAGAAGACATTATAAGGGTTAACTTCTGGACTAAATAAAGTCTTTGCTTCTTCCAGTACATTTTCAATGGATATCTCATTGATCTTAGTGCACCATCTATTTCTATTTCTGGCCAAAGATCACTTACTGTTGTAGCTGATGCCTGGATTGCATTGTTTAGCGACCCAAGTGAGTTTTACCAGGTTGGACTAATTTGAACTTCACTTCCAGAGCAGCATCTATTTTGTTTCAAGACATTTAGGTTTTTGGACTCTTGTTTAAAAAAGACAATAATGAATACATTAAATGTATTGATCTTAATGTTTTTTTTAAAGATTCTGCTGTTGGTTATTATTGCTAGTTGTAGTAGATGGTCTCTCTGCAATGTGTATTGGATAGATTTCCAGCCCAACCTGAACTCTCCCATGTCTTCCACATAAGTTTCCAGCTCTATGAAAAGCACAAGCAGCCATCTGTTTAATATGTAAATTACATGCATTTAACCCTTTTAAGATGCAGATTGTCACAGGTGCAGTCGATGTGGCTTATATGATCTGGGCATCTAGAAATGCATCTAATAGCCAACAACTAACACCAAGATAGCATTTTCATCGACTTAATACTTGATGTCCATTTGCATTGGTACATTCATCAACCATTTATGCAAATGTCTTGGTTGTGGTGAAATAGATGTTCACTTCACTTTTTTAACTGATGAGTCTGTCAATATTGTATGTTTTTGACCAATGATGAGTTTCTTGCAGATAGATAGTGAGCATTGGCTGATATTGTTTGAAATCAGTGTCCAACTTCATGTTTAACATTTGACAGTGCACTCAACATTGGCCTCCATTCTTTTAGTGTGTGGTATCTCTTGGTTAAATAGAAAATTTGATGCAGTAGGAGGCAGGTTTTCATGCATTATCCATGTTGTGTCTTTAGCTTTCTCAGCAGTCCTGTTAAGTTCTTCTGAAATAGTCTTTGACAGTGTCTGGCTCACAAAGCCTTCTGCATGTCAGTGCAGCAGCCAGAGGCTTGAAGATTTTCAGTCCTTTCATGAAGTTTATCAGCATCCGCTTCACTGATCGGTTTCACAAACCAAGCCCCAGCACTGCGAAGCTTTCTTCTTGTAATATTTTTGCAAGAGGTGCATCAGTAGCCATCATTTGGAACTTCATTAAATGGGGAAAGTTTGATTGATACATTGAGAACTGACACCTAAGTTGTGTAGATAGTGGAAGGTGGATGTATTTGTGCTATAGGCTGTTCATTTGATGATACACCTCTAGTACCTTCAGATGAGATGTGGTATGTTCTTGATCTGGTAAAAACAATTATGAATAAACTAAATATTTTGTTAGGATAATAAAATTTAACACACAGCAGTTTATGGTTTAAAAAAGGAAATAAAATGTATTTAAATTTCTTGTAACAAAATAGATCATGATATAATAATTGAGGATATATGAGCTTATGATATATTTACAATAGCTATAAAAGGCAGGGTGGTCATGGTGTGCAGACAGAACCGTCAAGAGGCAGTTGGCCTTGCTCAATTTATTCATTGATAATTTTTAGATTCTATTGATGATGACTCTGCTTGTCATGATCGACTACTATGGGGGCAGGAGTTGGTGTCAGGAAATCCCCACTCGTGTGTTTATCAATGTTAGTAGAGCAAGACACATGGATTCAGTTATGTTTATATTTTGTTACCTTTACCTTTTACACATTACAAGGGTTTGTACTTTTGTTCTTTAATCAAATACCATAAGAAATATAATTTCTTGTTCTTGGAGGGATATTTTTTGTACATTCTCTAAACTGATTATCTTCAAAAACTGCAAAATCTTAAGTGAAAATTTTAGCCTCTCTGTTGTGTTATTAAGTGAATATTTAAACTGCAGATTTTGCAGGAATTACACCTGTCTTGATTTTTCTTTTTATGTTTTTAGATTTTCTGTGTCCCCTTCTTGTGATTTAAACTTTAGTTGCCTGATTCTAGAACAGAGGAAAACCAGGTCATTGTCATCGAATCTCAGGGATTCTTTGATTTTCATTACTCAATTATTAGACTCTGCAAGGATGCAAGAAAATCATGAGTTCTGGACAATTATTAGAGTTGTATATCTTTTCATGTTTCTTCAAATACTGTACTTTAAATAGTGTTTTTAAATGTATCAAGGTTATATAAGGATACTAAGTAAAAATAATTTACACTGTATAAAGTCTTATTACTGACTGGGTTCTTCAGCTAAATAGGAAGTCATTTCACCTGCGCATTCAACTATCAAATTTGCCAGTGTTGATCCTTCATTCTAGGACCAGTGAGGACAATACACCTGTTAATTCAGGCACCTAATGGATATTTCACCTGACCCGTTGATACTCTATAGTGATGTATTGTCCTGGACATGAGGTAAAAATGAACAAACTGACAGATTTTGTATCAAAACTAATATTTAATAATATTTTTATATCTTGTTTCTTATTCTGTTCTGTATGTATAACTTTACTCTGATTGCTTGTAAATGACCAAACTTTCTGTTTCCTTTTATTGTTTTTTGAGTTTAAACAAAAGATTTCTACAGCCTAATGCTTCCTTTGGTATTATTTTTATAATTATGGGTTACATTTTCGTTTATAAAGGTTCTTATCTGAACAATATGTCAGATAATTGTCTATATATTTACACAAGTTGTTAATAAGAAAATTGTATTTACATTTCATCATATTATATTCACATAAATTATAATTTTGAGAGCCTGGAAATGAAGGATCATCTGCACCCTGTAGTGCCAGCCAAAGATAAATTTAGTCATCTGAATGAGGGAAATGTACCTCCTTTTATTCAGGTTGACATGATATCTGTTGTCTTATAAGTGTGACCACTGTAAGCTTATGTTTCTCAATGGTTCTCTTTTTAGTGATGAAAATACTGCTGAATGCATGAAACTTAACCAAACCACAACATCATCCAATCGGACAAAGTTCACTGGCAGGTAGGTACTCCGATGTAGCCATTTGGTGCTTGGCAGGGATTTCAAAGTTCTCATTGATCATAAGTGAACACACCACAAAATCCCTACTACAAAAGGTTTGGAAACAGATCACAGTTACATTAATTTGTGGTCGGCCCTGAATACTATATACTACATCTCTTGTGACCCACCTGAATGGCTGGTGTCTCACCCAACACCTGGGGATGAAAGAAATAAAGCAAAAATGTATCTGTCTGTTCATTTAATAATTGATCATTAAGATATTAAAAAATGTTAATAGAGAGCAATAAACAGAAACTACCCCTGTGTAATGTGTGGCCTCGCTGAACTTTTTCTTCTTCGTCTTTTACCACATTGATGTATTTCATACTCTACTATCTTTATGGGCCAACTGTTTTAGTGATTTTCATCTCCTAAGATGTTGTAAAAGCTTAATTTTTTTAAAACTAATATTTTGTAGAATTGTCAAAATATATTTTACCAGAGCTGCAAGGTTTTGTTTATATTATTTGTAGCTCAGCTTGTGGTTAATCACTTAGTGCTTAGAACTGTTTCCACATCTGAACTTCCTCTCATTCAAAAGCAATTTTGAAGCAAATTTTATTGCATTTTCCATTAGAAGGTAGTAATTACCCGCTGGGCTCATGAGTCCTGATGAAACTTAGGAGAATAGTATACTCTCATTTCTATGGCCCAAAGTTTTTTTATTTCACAGAAAACCCCTAAAGTGATTAAATAAGGCTATTTCTCAGGAACTTTCAGCTTCATAGCTTGTCCACCAGCCGAAGGTTTATTCAAATCTCACTTTTTCTGTCCAAGAGACTCAGGCCTTAACATTCTTTAAAAGGTAACTGCCTTCCCAAACCTAACCAGTTATCAGTGGGACAGAAGAAGGTTCAATTCATTTAGGAAGCTGCTTTATAACTTCTATATTGTTATCGTTGTCCTTTTTAAACGTATTGACACTTTGCTTTAACTTGGCAAACCATTCCTGGAAGATATATAATGATTACCACAAAAGGAACACGTGTATAAATTTCCAGTCAAGATTGTTTTATTTAATATGGTATAAATCTGTATTCTCTTTACCAATACTGCAGTCATATCACTGGGAAAATGGTTGAGATTGTTCTAGGTAACTGAAGCCTTTTTCTCGTAATTAACACAGCCATCAGCACTGATCATCCTGGCAATCTTCTAATTTTCTATATTCTTTCTCAGGTGAAGATTCCATGCCTGGGTCACACACTCTGAACGAATTATAATCAATAGTTTATAAAGAGGACTTAGAATGTCCATACTTTTAATATTTATGCTACATGTTAGCACATCCATCATGAATTCTGGCACCTAAATCATTTTCCTTCCTTATCTTTGCTACTTTGCTAGTGCCCAGCTCTTACAAATGGTTTTCAGTGTTTAAGATTCATATACTGGCATTTTGAAACAGTGGTCTCAGAATTTATTGAATGATTTATCTTGCATCCTAAGTTCTTGATATCATACCATAAATTTAGAAGCATCTGAAAATTGTAGACTTTTATTAGTGATTTCATTATCAATAGTTTGTACGTAAAATGAAAAGACTAAAGAACTAAAACTCCAGGCCCATCTTACTTTAAGAGAAAGAAAAAAAATACAAAATGCACTGGAACTTTTACTTCATTTATGTTGAGAATCATGAGAATACTGCATGTAATATAAGTTGATTTGTTTCCTTGGTTTTACTGTAACGGAGATAGTCTCTTTTGGCAAAGAAAATTATCATTTTATTGACTGACTCTTTTCTCCTGTTTTTCTCTCTTCAGGTCAGAAGCATCCTCTACAGGGGCCACCTTGATGCTGGTGTATTTACAATACTCCCAGCCCTAGGAACAGAGTCAGCTGGAGGTCACCATACAGTCGGTGTAGAGTGCTCTTCCAAAACAATGGGGCACTTTGTAGAGGTAAGATTATGATTGTGGAATGTTGCTGCTCCTTTTTTCTTCAATCATTGTAAGCCAAAGTTGCCATTTATGCAACAGTAGTTTTTTTTCAAAAAAAAAAATGCAAAAACTACAACCAGAAAGGGGTCTGTCTTCCCATTTTTTTAATATTAAAAGATGCCAAAAGTGATTTAGTGCCCCAGTACAAAACCTATAATCGACGTTGTTGACCACCTGCTATTTATTGCACATTAACTGGTTTAAAAAATATTATTTGTTTCTGTAGTTTGACAAAAATAAATTCTTGAGTAGATGGTTTTCTGAAAATAAACTTACTATCAAAGGTTATAGATGTCTGTAGGGGTAATATCCCTCCCAGGATTGATTTAAATAAACCGTAAGAAACATTTAACAGTTTTTTTATGTTGCCACTGATACAGTGTAAGCAGCTTAAAATATAATTTGTTAATGAAGAAACATCCAGATAAATCGTTACTGAAAACTTACATACATAGAAAACGAATTAAAATAAAAGACACATTTACTAATTCTCAGTAGCTTTGTCTTATCAGGGAATCTACAATAACAGGATTTTCTAACTTACCAAATACTGAAAATTCAGCTAAAAAAAGGAAAATTATTTTTAAATATGTGGTATTATTAATATTTAACTTATTGTTCAATAATAATTAATTAATTTTGGAGAAGTGCATGTCTACACAATAAATAGGTTTAGCTGCAAATTTGGCAAAATATTAATCCAGAAATTGCAGGGAGGGAATAAAATGCGTGTAATGAACTGATAGACAATGACAATTTTTTATTCTTTTGCCTGTGATTCTTGGGTTACCTGACCCTAACCCTGACCGAGGAGTCTGTCCTAAGTCGGATTTTGTTTACCTGAGGCGAATCTAAACGTGAATAATTAGTTCTCTGCCCTGCAGGCGGCCTAAAACCTGGTTTATAAGCGAGGTATTCGAAAATTGCTGCCGTCAAGCAGACTGAAGGACTCGCTTCTCAGCCTCGCACAGTCAGGGGAGAGAACTCGCTCAAATTTTTGTTAAAACACTAGGGAAAACATCTTATGGTTTTGACCAGTAACCTCACTGGTATTATTTATTTTATTTGATTTATGGTTAGAAAAGAAATTTCACTTTCTCTTTTAAATTGTGTGTGGTGATGTGTTTACCTTAAAACAGCCTGTCTCTGGTGGCAGGAACAAACACCGGCCACCAGAAGATTTTGAAATGAGTCCTGCCTGTGCACAAATCCCAAATCATGGCCACATTTATGTCTCCATTGCATTTATTCCCCAGACTACACATAGGTTGTCCTTTTATTTCTCTAAAATTATCTGTGATTAACTCCTATCCAGCTTAGTTTATTGTTCTTTTTAAGGATTTTTTTAAAGAGGTTTTTATTTTGTTTCCAACTTTTCCTTTTCTTTAATCAGCTGATCAGCCGTCTGTCGGTTACTCTGAAGTAACTGAAAGATGCTGGATGTGCACTACTTATCTAAACCCAATGTGTTAATAAACAACAAAATGAGCTGGTACAAGATGTTTTGATTTAATCAGACTCAACAAGTTGTCCAGCTGACGTATTGCATGTATTTATAATTCATTGGCTGAACACTTTCTGATGATAATTGAAACTTTCGTTTGAAATATTAAGGGTTGATCCTGTGTAGGCTAAGTGCATATGATCTAAGGTGAACAGGTTGGAGATATTAAACTTCTCTCTCTCCTTGCCAAAATTTAGCAGACTTCTCTCAACTCTCCCTTAAAATGACGGTTTACCAAAATAGATAATTTTGATAGCTTAAAAAAACTAAATCTTCTCCAATCTATCTATATTTTTAATATTGCATTGGCTCCATAACTGTACACTCTCTCTAATAACTTATTAAAAGGTACAAGTTCAGGTTTAAACAACTGATATATTATCCAGTTGATCTTGCCTAAAATGTTGTTTGTCCTCACTGTTATGTTACTGTTTTTGACATTTCAAAGACTCTGTCACTGAGATCTATTTCTTCTACACATGATATTTTTCCCAATTTATTGATATAATCTGTGTTATTGTTATAAAAATAAATACACCTGCAATTATTCTTTGTGTCATTAGATTGGCTTTGTAATTTATGAGATCAATTGTACAGTTTGTTTAAAGATTTGTAAGTGACCCATATGTTACTAGTTGCTTTGCCATACATTTAGTGTCATCAGCAAACTTTAGGAGAGAATGACTCTGTCAGCATCATGTATATAGACCAAAAAAGCAGAGGGCCACGAAGATAGTCCCCAAGTATCTCACTGGCAACATCCCTGTACTGTCATAAGATTTTATCAATGATCACACACTATCATTTAACTTTTAAACACTTTTCTTGCCATTATAGTAATTAACCAGTTATTAATCAATTCTTTACATTTTTTTGAATGTTTATATGATGTTTATCAAATTCCTTACTAAAACCTGTGTAAACAGCATTTACTTTGTCACCTTATCTCTGCTACTTGTAACAAACTAAGAAAAATTGTAAAACAGAAAACCATGTTGGCTCTCCTCTGTCACAGTATTGTTTTTTAAGAATTGGACAGTCTTTTTTTCTTACCAGCAGTTTCCCTATTGTCAATGTTAGATTATGTAATTAGTCTATCATTCCCAGGATGAATCTTGTTGGCATTTTAAATACTGTAGTCAGATTGGCTGTTTTCATTGAACTGAAACTTTTCTTGAATCTAAGGACTGATTTTTACAATATAATGTTTGGTAGTGTTTTAATTCCAGATAAATCACAGTGTGTGTCAGGTTACGTTTCCTGATGACACTAAAGGTATGGCAAAGCAACTGATAACATATGGTTCACTTACATATCTTTAACATACTGTACAATTGATCTTATAAACCACAAAGACAATTTAATGTCACAAAGAATAATTGCAGGTGTATTTATTTTTTATAACAAGTGTAAAGATACATTCTGTGATAAGACACAAGAGATTCCATATTCACCCCAAAATATTGGCTGCTTTTAGCTGCTTACTTTCCTGTATTTGTTCAGCTTCTAGATTCAAAGAGAATTAATGATTATTTTATACCATCAGAACACTAATTGTACCCTCTCTGTAGGTGATGACTGACTTTGTCAATTGAAAATGAGAGAGAAATTTTAAAAGTCTCCATATTATTATATTATTATTATTATTATTATTATTATTTATTATTATTATTATTATTAGTATTATTATTATTAGTATTATTTAAATATACTGTTTAGAAGTTAATGAGTACATCTCTTTGTTATATGATTTTTTTTTTCATCTTTATTAAAATTTTTACTTTGCATTCTGTTTCATTTTCTCGCTCTCCTTTTTAATATCCACTAAAAGAAATATGTAAACAAGTTTATTGACTACTCTCTCTTGTGCCATCCATCAATTGTAAGGTTGATATTTCTTTGTTTGTCTAACACCAGGTGTGCAACACTTCGTTTGAGGCAGCCATTGAGACCAGCGCAGCACAACTCGAGGGAAAGTCTAAGCAGTTTGATGTGTGGACAAGGATCACTGCTGCGGGTATCTGTATACAAGCCTCAAATCTATAATACACAGGGTCAGCGGTGTTGTTATTCCAGAAGAACTTGGTGAGGAATTCTGAGTTGCTGCCCCTTGTCCTGACTACTGATGGTTGTCAACCTTGCACGGTATACACAGAAATCTTGCCTTCTCAAACATTCAGTCTTTGCTAAATGAAGAAAAGCTCAGGAAATGTGTTAATTAAAACGCAGATGTTTAGTGGAATACATAAAAAGTCAGGTTCTACAGAAATAGGATGGAATAACAATTCTAGGCTGGAAACTCCACGTAGTCTGGCTGTGAAAGGCTGGATAACATTAAAGGATTAAGTGACTTTATCTATCAGCTGGCCTAGTAAAACTATGGGACCGGGGCACCATTACAGTAAATGTACAGATTTTTTAGTGGGGGGGGTTGTTTTTTAATCTCAGAGGGTAACCATTCATGCTTGTAGAGCAGGTGATTAATTAGTTGCCAAAAGTTTGAAGTTGTAGAAATAAAAAAAAATCGCTATAAAAACTTTAAAGACCCTCGGGATAGGGATTGTTGATATGTACCAAGTGGGGCTGACTTGAGCATTGCTGATGCGGGTTTCTGCTGTAGCAGACATGAGTATGCAACCAGACTGAATGGACAAGGGTTTAACTATGCTATGGTACACCATTTAGCTTATTGGAAAAGGTGTATTAATATTAAAGAATTAATTTCTTCTCCTGTGTAAATGGATAGGAATTATGTTCTTCGTATACAAGATCTTGTGTTCTGTTTGGTGTGAACTCTCTTGACTGCGGCACCCACCAGCCAGGAACTCTTACATACCCTTCACAGCAAAGGTCTTCTATGGCTTGGTTTGTCTTATCTTCCCTTACAGCCGAGGTCAGCAGTTTTGCTTTACTCAAGAAATGTAACTCAGTCTATTTTCAAACCCTGCTCAGATATGGTGGACACTGTACCCATGATCTGCTGAGTCTCGTGTGTCGTCATATTTTATAACGGGGGTGTCAAACCCGTTTGCTATGTCTGGCCGTACAGATGGGCCTCCGGGGTGGGGATGAGGGTGGGGGGGTTGTGTCCGCAGGAAAGATTACAGGGCTGGCAGCCTAACGAAATGACTTCAAGGGCAGGGAATGTGAATAGCAGTGTAAACATCAACCCTGCACTTGATTCGTGGTGGGTGTCACATGACCTCAAGTTTTATCTCTCTCGATTTCTCGAAGAAAGAGGAATCATAAAAGCAAAACTTTGCAGATGATATTTTCAGTGTTATTCCCTTTATGGAAATGTAAACTTTAATATATCAGTTTTTATCTTCAAGTTATAAACAAAAATACAAAATGTAGATGTATTAGAAAGAGTTGTCTTCCCTTAGTTGTTGTTTTAGTAAACAAAGAGTAAATTGGGTTTTTTCTTAGTGTTACCTGGCAACGAGAAAAGATGGAGTTAAAAAGAGTATTGGAAATTATCTTTGTATTAGTCCACTCACAGAGGGGATAACCTTTAAAAAATTAACTTTAACTTTGAAGGAGATACAATTGATTCACTTATACATACACACAGAGACACACACACACACACGTAGATCGATACGTCTGCACTAAACATTTTAAATGTCGACCTATCGTAACTTTAGATCTTACTCTACACATCAGAATAAAGTCTATATTCCCATAAAGGAAAATCTCACCAAAATTAGATCTGATCTGAAATCACATTTCTTATTATATTTGAAATATATTTTGTAGGGAGAGGCAAGGGGCAAACTCACCTTATTTAATTTAAATTAACTAATAATAATTGCTCTCCTGTCAGAAAATCATAATGGGCCATCAGTAATCAGACTATTCTATCTGGATGAATGTATTTTGGCCTTTATGTCTCCTATTTCGAGAAATCTAACGTAACCTGACACACGCTGTGTTTTATCTAAAATTAAAACATTACCAAACATTACATTGTAAAACATAATACTATTCATTAGTAGATATCAGCGATATAAAAATGGCAGGATGTAAAATCACTTCTACAACAACAATGACAATTTACAATGAAAAGAATAGGTTGGTAGATAATAAGTATACTGATATATGACTGACTTTATTTACTTCTGTTGCTTTCTCATACCTGACACCTTTTATTATATGGATCAGTGTATCAAAGTTTGGAGCAAGTGACTGGGTTGTGCCAACCTCGAGTATCCAGCTCAAGTGAGCCTGAGTAATTTCAGGACGTAGTCTAGACTTGTTTATGTTCATTAGAGAAAAGATTTGTTCACAGTCATATGTTGTCCAAAACATGGACAGAATTTTTTAAGCAAAAGACTATAACATGGGATAATTTGGCCCTAAATATTGATGAAGTGTGGCAATATCTCTATTAAAATGCTTATCTTAAAACACAGTCATGCATTTTATAAATTTGATGGCTTGGTTTCACAGATAGCAGTTTTTCTTTTAACTTTGTAGCAACTCCAGCTTTTCTATCCACCATCAGTGATGCTTCTCCTGTAGCCAGACTCACAGCTCGTGCCCAGTCTACACCTATTTTTCCAGAGCTTCCACCAAACATTTGAAGATGTCATCACTTGTCGTTGCGTCTTTCATCAGAACCACCTCCACAGACTCTTCTATTACGTGGATACTTGTATCAACATCTTGAATGGAAATTGCAAGCTGTGCCACATAAGTGATATCCATATTTTCATTAATTAAAACTGAAATGTAAGAAATGTTTTGAATTTGTCCTTCATTTGACTGTTGAGATTCTCTGATAAATTAGTAATTCTCTCACTGACTGTGTTTCTTTAAAGGCTTGCGTTGCAAAAGCTTGGCAGTTATCTGAATACTTTATTTCTGCAGTCTCAACATGCATTCAAAAAGTTTCCCATCGTATAAACTTGCCTTAACTGCAGCATCTTACTGTATGAACATATTTAAATTATGACTGCTAATTTTACAACTTTCTAATTCAGGTAACTTTGTCCTCACCTAAGTTCCCAGTATAGTTAACGTACTTCACAGCATAATTAGTGTTATAATGTCTGCAATGTTGCATACTTTGGCAACAGAAACCTGTCGTGTGCAAATCAACCAGGTTGGCATTTCATTCACTTCCACAACGAAATACAAATTTCTCCACTTTTCTAGAATCTCACAACATCCCTTTTATGTTTTTATTTTCTTTGATAACATAATTATGGGTTCTTTTGAGTTCAAAAAATCCTTCAATTAAAAATACTTAGCATGGCCTTACTTGAAAAATATTCCAAATGTGTGGCAGTGGGTGACCGATACCATCAATGAGTAGATTCCTCTTTGACACTTCCTTGGCTCACTTGCTACTGTCTATTGGTAGCCGGTAGCTCGGTTGCTTGTGTCGGCAACTGGGAAATTGAGACCACACGGTCAAATTCCTCGATATTTCATACTCATCACAGTTTGAAAACCAGATCCAGTCGATAGCTTGATCAGCCCGCAGATCTTTCCATCCGATAAAATGTGGTGTGGGCCGCCCATCGAAGAAGGTGTTGCTAGTTTTGGGCAGTGGGTGCGAAACCAATTTCAATTAGGATAGTTGATTGATGTAATGCGAGCCAATTTAGTTCTCTGGACAATGAATAGATTTTATTTTACTAGGCTTTACTTCCATGTATTTTATAATAACTCATATCATTTGTGCTATTGTTGGGAGAGGATTTATCATACTGTTCTTTTAATTGAATAAAATAATTGTACTTCCTTGAAACATCATTCCTCCTTTGTTCTCTTTATTTGTTTATAGTTTGTAAGTGTGTATGTGAGTGTAGGTCAGTCAAACTGTCTGTGTCACCGCTATCTGTCTTCCATGCACCAGATCATTTTTTGTTGATGTTGGCGGGTGCTATAAAGGATGAGTCCGACTTTTCTTTCACTAGTTGAGTAGGGTGGGGTGCTAGAAATGTGTCTGTCTCGATGTGTGTGTGATCGTCTTTACAGGGGAGATGCAGATAAAAAGGTTAGGAGGGGCAGTCGCCGTCAGCCTCTTCACAGGCCATATATTTGTCCCCCCTCCATTCAGTGATGTCTAAAATAAATATACCAACGGATAAATAATGTAGCTTATCGGTTACATTATTGTTGATATCTGTTATGCGATATTCTTGGGAATGAAATATAGAGATTACTACACTAACGACATGAAATTTACCTGAAAGGAGGCTGCTCCTGTAGAATGTGTCTCCACATATCCATAATTTGGTGTTTCCATACTCTTCCTGCTGGAACTACGTTGTTGTGTCGAGTTTATTTACTGAACAGGAAACATTTTAATACCTTCACAATAAACACAGGTGCTTGACCTTTATGCAATTAACTGTTGTACTTTAAGAAAAATATATTGATAATGTAATTAATTTAATTTAATTTAACTTAATTTTGATCAATTTGATTTTGCAGTTTTGGAAAATCAGAATTGTGAAATAAAAGAAAATATGAATAGTTTAACTAATGTTATTCAAATGGGGATTATATCCTCTCAGTGACTGATTATTGCCATTGCAAAGTGAAAATAAAACATTTGTGAATTTGTACAAATCTCGTGATGGAAGAGTTCTAAAGGATCTTATCATCCATGCTGTCCTTACAGTGATGACTCTCTGGATCAGCCACCAGAGATCCACCCCACCTTACCAGGAATTTAGTGTTAATCCCCATGGACATTTTTCAGCCCTCAAACAACCAGTGAGATGTCAAGACAAACAGATTTTATTAAATACTTTTAAAATTTGGTTATGAAATAGCAAACTTATGGATAAAAACACACCTTTAATCCGAATCCTCAAATAGAAACAATCTCTATTTTCAATATTGACGATGCTGGCAATGACATAAATTTTGTCTATTTTGTGTTTGAATTATTCCTGGCAGTTTATCGGCCAGAATTTAAGGATTCCACTGATGACATGTCACTGTACTTGGATAAGAATTCCAAAGTGAATATTGCAATGTTAAGTCTATGCCCTACTTGTCAAGAGAGATTTCAGGATGAATTCTGTTGTGCTGTCCAATCGTACGATTTGTTAATTTTGTATGTGAACCTACACCACAAATAGCTCATATTTCAGATAAATCTCTCTGTATATAATGAATGTTATCATTTTTATAGAAAAAAGATGCTAACCAATATACAGCATCGACTTTTTATGTTGTGCACTGATCTGATTAATCTGTGATAAACCAGGTAATCTAATGGCAGATATATAACATGATCTGTCTTTCATACGAATAAGATAACCTGTGATCAACGTTTTCATACCCGTTGATGATATTTCACTTAATCTCATAGGTAAAAGTTGCCAAGCAGTTGTGACTGTAAATGAACAGTATGGTTTGGTTTGTGCCAGTACATGGTGAGCACAGTTACTTCCATCTTTCCTAAGTGGTTCAACCAGTCAGTTTAAACCACAATGGTCTGTATAGTGCTTGCATGTTGTGTGTGTGGGAGAGATAGAGAGAAGAGAGAGGGGTCAAGGAAGTCAGCAGTGTGTGTCAATAATAACAGACCTGTCTAACCTTCCTCTTGAAGTCGTTGTACTTCTAAAAGAAGATTCCGTTGATGGTTAAATTTTATTGAAATGTTTTTGTTTGAAAATATAATTTACAAATAATTTAGGAAGTTTAACTTGATCTTTCTTCAATTCCAGTCAGATTATAACAGCTGAAGAATCTTCTTGAATTTGGCTGATCTGGAGCTGAACGGATGGTGGAAGTGGCTGTGCACATCACAGATGACATCGGTTAGCTATAGTTTAACAGCTCGGCGAAGATGTGCAGCTGAATGAAAACCAAGCTGTTGTTTCTACGGAGAAAGGTTACAGGGCCACTGAATGGGAGGGAAAGTCGGCATAAGGTGAAAAATGAATGAATAGAACAAACAAATGCCGATGTCACCAGTTCACAATTACAGTATATTTTTTTATTTTTACAAACACAGTAACAGGTCTCATGATAAAGAGATGTTTGTAGTGATTATTCTAACTTCCATGCACATTATAAACTATTATAAAATAGTATCTGTTGTTATATTAACTCTAATCCCCTTTTAAAATGGATCAACTAACGAATCTGAGATGAACTCGATGCACAAAAACAATTGATCCACGGGGCCTCATGAAGTCGGCTCAGGAATTTGTTTCTCAGCGAGATTATTACCTGTAGCTCCCCAGAGGAGCTTTGCCGTGTGACCCCACCAAGGACCCCTAACACCTGAACTGCCCTCGGAACTTGTTTTAGTTTCTATTCCTTATTTATACTTTTTTGTTTTTAATTCTGTTAACTTGTACAAACAAATTATCTGATCAATTAATCCTCTATAATTAGTGAACAAATCATCCTATATTTACCGATGATAGGTTCCCGGTGAAAGACCAATTCTAGTGTTTGATGAACAGTTTGATCAGAGGACCTTATTATACTGAACTCCCTTTGTGTTGTCCGCTCCCAGTTGTATGAGAAATTCACCAACAAGTATTCACATAATTTTTGTTTTTTTAGTATTGTACTAAGTTTCTGAATCTGGTGTAAGGGTGTGTGGAGGTGTGGCTGGTTCAGGTAAAACAGTTCACCTGTGAGACTTGTCTGACCATTGGGAAAGCGTAGTGAGGTCCCGAGGACAGGAGGGGTGGGATTTACCCGAGTACTTGTGTCTGCGTGACGTGGAATGGAAAATCAGTTTTAGTTGACTAAGGAAAGCTGTCTTGTGTGACTACAGATTTAGTTTACGGTTAAAGCCTGGCTTCTCCTGGGCACAGTATCGATCTCTTGGTTAGATGTTTCTGATTGGTGGCCCTGGTCCACCTTGCTGGGTGGTTAACCATGGGTTCGGATATGTCTGCCTGTCAGGCTAAGCGAAGCTCGCGATTGCTAATTGTTTCCATAAGAAACGCAATCTTACCCACCCCCCATCACCCGAGTATTAACCTGGCTGGAAGGTATTTTCCTCCTCTGAAGACCTGTGACTACCATAAGCTATCTGCTGACCAGGGATGGATGGCAGCCAAAACTGAAAGGTGATCCTTTTTATTATAACGAGTGAATCCAGAGGGCACCGGCGCAGACTGAGTCATCATTGACGGCCGTCCCACAGATCATCATTCTGTGCACAGGTGAAGATGCCGTGGATGATCAGGTTGCTAATTTTTCGTAACAGTTTCTATTTGTGTTAATTTTCCCTCATGGCGAGAACCAAGTCAATAATTTCTCAGTGAATGTCAGGAGTTTACCTGTCTAAGTAATGTATTTTAATTGTTCCAGACAGCCTGCCGTGGGATTGGTCCTGAGTTACCATGAGGATCTTCTCTCAGCTGCAGTTGTGGGAATTGGAACCCGAGTCCGGCAATGAGTGAAGTGACGATTCCCATCTCCATACCTGGTGTACAGGTCTGTTTATGCCATTTAGTCATATTTCCTGTGATGGTTATTTTGCTCTTACTCCAGACCTCTACACTAGTTCCTGGAATCTACTGAGGATATCGGTAAGTGTTTGGTGGATTCTCTTGTTACCTATAGGGTGGCTGTCCCATTATCTGTATTGATGTCTTTAATTATCTGCTGAAAGAAAGAATTTGCCATTATTCTGTGCTATTACTATCTCTTATGACATCCAGTTCATTTTAAAACTTTATCCATCTAATAAAGTCTTCCCTGACCTCATCCTATTTTAGTTTTGCACAAAAGCTCCACTCTACCCCATCAACAACTTCCATCTGCTTGAGGGCTGTGAAACTGTCTGTGTCCACTTTATGCAGGATTTGTCTCATAGTCGGAGGGATTCTGTAGGGACCAACCTCCTCGACCTTCACTGGTTGTTATATTCATGACATTGGCCATCTTATTCACTAGAAAGTTAACTATAATTTCAGTGTCATAATTTAGAAGACTAATAAATTTGCTGGTATCCACTCAGGACCTCTCACCTTTCTGATAACATGCAGGGGGTGAAAGTTGCTGCAGTGGCTGAGTGAGAACTCCCTTTGTTCGAAGCCCTGTTAGCTATGCAGCTGAGGTTGCTAACTAGAAGGTATCTGAACCCTTTGAATGGATGTTGCTTCCAGGGGATTTATTACTGTTTAATCCCTTAACACCATCTTTTATTTCACTCTTGTTTATGGGTCCTTCACATGGTTTTTAGTTTACAGTCTGGTTTTCACAAAATAGCGTTTTGCGCTGGGGACCTGTCTGTCTGTTCGGAAATAACTCTTTGTAATACAGCAACCTTCTCTGATGATTGTCTCCCTTCTCTGTTAGGATGCAGCTATTTTAGATTTTAGAGTAGTCATTAGTTTACCTACTGCCCTGGTCTTTTCTAATCAGTAGTAGACTGCTGCATTCCTCATCACTAGTGATCTGTGTCCTGGCCCTTAATCCAGCCCCTATAGTTTTAGAGTGGGTTCTGCTCATTTCTTTTTAATATTTGCCAAGTCAAGCTGCAAGTACAGAGTTTGCAGCTGCGTTGCTTCGCATAAATCCCCTCTATCATTAATATCTGGCCGATGCCTACTACATTTTGGTCAGGAATGTAATGAAAACCACTGATCACAGTCAACATCTGGAGAGAAGGAAATAAATTAAAATTTAATGCTACTTTTAAATTTTGGAAGAAGTTGATGTGCTACCTTAGAATCTTCAGTGCACACACTAAGACCACCAGATTCTTTATACTTAACTGGTTTGATACTGGCAATGATTAGACATCTACACAGTTACTATAAGAGACTTTTACATACATTGCCATTCAAATTTGGGTAGAATAAAACATTTGTTATTGTCCTTGCTAAGGTGAAGAGTCCTCCATCTCTGCATTCCCATCAGGGATATCCCCAAGCTCCTTTTTCAGTGTTGTCCTGCTTATTTTATAAAACCACGAGTTCCCTTTTTTGTTTCTTTGCTGTGACCGCAGGCTTTGTTTCCACGTGTTTAGGGGAATGTTTCTTACCCTTTCCCTCTGTTTCAAAGTTTTCATCTACCAGCTCTGGCCTTAAGACACTGCCTTCTGTATTTGCAGAGTCTGCAGCTTTGGGTTATCTGCTGCATTTGTAAAATGTTCCTGTTGTCCTCAGTGGAAACAGCGGTGTAGATTTTACTACTTCGTCATTTTGCCTTCCAAAGAGACGTATTTGTATACTGTAAAACACAATTAATGTATGTACTTCATTATTATTATTATTAGATATACCGTGTCTAACAGATATCGATTCATGTAAAGATTAAGAGATGCTGCAAAACAAATTTTACACAACCCCCACAAGTCAGATCGGTAGTCACCTGTCTGTGGCTGCAATATTCCGCTGCATGACATTTGATTAATTTGCTGACATTGACGGGCACTGACTGACCCTGATTGACTGACAGTTGTTTCGCATCCTTTTTATTATGAGTAAGAACATTCAAAAAACATATTATTGCTGGTATAAAGAAATACATTTTGGCAAATTCTGGCATAGAAGTGTAAAATATACACTCATTTGAAACAATTCTCCTTACAGGTTACCATTACATCAGTACAGACAACAGATATTTTGCTTTTTAGTTTCACCAATCAAAAATAAGTACATTATCTTGATTAAGCTTTTATCATTTTGGAAATATAGTAGCATCTTTATAGGAGATATTCTAAAGCTGACGATAAAATCAAACTGTTTGTTGTTGCAATCTTTTACCTTTGGTTGAGCCAAGTTGTCCTGCTCTCTGCTGCTCTCGCCATTTTGGATTAGATTAATGTGTAAAATCTGAAAGGGAGGAGATTAGTGAGATTGCAGGTTGAACAAATCTAATTATGTATATATTTAGTTTGATGGATATGATATATTGGCACCAGCTGAGTTGTGTGCATAAAATATATGGATATGATCACATGAAGACACCTGTTCTCAACACATTTTTGACTCAGAAAATTTAGAATAAATCAAATATCTGATGTGCATCTTTACTAACTTCACACACACAACTTGCATCTAATTGGGTTAATTTGGTCAGAACCATATTTAAACTTCCAACATCTAAAAATACATCTGGATATTTTAAAGATTTCTATCTCAAATTGGTATGTTGTGGAATTCCTTTTTGAGCAGAATAGGCTCAGCTCTCTAGTGGGTAACCATGGTACTATGTTCCCTCACCAGGATGGTCTTTAATGTTGAGAGATTATCTCCCTTATAGAGATTAATTTACTCCACAACAAAACGTTGTTCCCAACAAGTCATTGTCTTGTAGCAGATCTTAATGTTGTATTGTCATTTAAAACAAATGTTTCTCATTTTTATCAAAAACCAATAATTAATATGAATATAAAATAAACCTTAAAAAAAACATGTACAAGCTACAACTTTAGTAATGAAGTTTCAGATTTTATATATAGAAATGTTTCTTTTATTCATTAAAATATTGTACATTTTGACTTTTTAACACCTTTGAAATGTCCATGTAAAATATATATTTTATTTTTAATACAAAAATTTATAAACAAATCAGAATAAAATCTTTATGAGATGAATCTGATAAATGTGGAACTTATCCCTTTCAGTACCAGAAGTGATCTCAGTGACATCAGCAGGACATGAAACTAAATTTCCTGACAAAAACTGGATAAATTAGCATTGATCATTGGATCTTTACAAATTGTTTGATGAAGTGCAGCCAGTGACTCTTAACAGATTGTTTCATTGGTGGTTATTAACCTGGCACCATACCATTGAAACCATAAATATATAAAATAGTCTCAATATTTATTTCATGCTAAAAACTTCCTGTTTCTGTTATGTTGAAAAAAATGAAAGTATTGTTTTAAAAGTCTGGTCACCAAAGTGTCCAACAGTGAATATCAATAAAGCAGCAGACATCTTTAGAATTGTGTGGATTTCTTAAAGAGGTGAATTTTGTTTTGATGGCTGCATTTCATTTTAAATTAATTTTTCATAATAAATTTTTTGTTTTTGTTTTAAATTCTTTGAATCCCTCCATAAAAGCACAACCTCTCCTCTCTAGAGTGAGAACTTTAAGGTGGTAAGTTTCCCATTTTCAAAAACTTTTCATCAGTTAATTCATATAACTGATCATTTCCTCAGGTGGGATACATGAAGTCTGCCTCAGACGAGTCCTGGATACAGGGATGGTTGGTGCTCACCATCCTTCTGTATCACAGTTTCTGGCTACATTTGCTCTTTATCCCAATGTAAAAAAAATCATCAATCCCATTCTCCAGATAATGAGTCTTTGTCTTTTTATTATAATTGGAACAATAAAAGATTTTGCTCAGTTGTGTGACATTACATAAAGTGGTGATGTCTGTTCACAGAAAACAGGATCAAGAAGAGATGTTATCACACCCCAATGACAAAACAGCAGCAGAGTAGAAACAATTGACATTTGGCAGAGTCCTGTCAATTCACAGGAGGTTCAAAGGTCAATTTTTAGGACAGAATGCTATGACACAGTGGGAAGGGCCTTGCCAGCACCTCTGTTATTCCATCTGTGTATGGATTGTCCACATGTGCAATACGTACACAAAATAGCAGAATAAAAGAGCACTGTTTTGACAAACACAAACAACACAGTAGCTTTTAAAATCTGTTCAGCTTGAAAATATTAATTACAGCAGCAGCAGCTCTTTGAGGGAAATGAAAGTGAAAATGGAAACACAAAAGTACATCTGTGTTGCTAGATATGGAGAGTGTGGCTGGTTTGCCCTGCTGTTAACTTGATTCTTACGCGCACATTCTACAAGCACCAAGAGACCATTCCGATAAATTATCATGGTCACAGCGATAATAAATTTCATAGGAAATTGGCAGTCTCTGTAGATAGGGGAATGCATCTGAACAAATTTTTCTCCAGCATCTTTTAGAATAAAATCAGACATTATCGATGGAGTTTAGTAAATAAATGTCATTGCTGC